>WNGS01167887.1:0-10378 GCA_020271785.1 Procambarus virginalis | reverse complement strand
ATACCTATAATAGGTTAAGTATAATTGTAATTACGAAGCATAGTATGCTATCTTAACATACTAAGAAGTTTAGGTAACGGTGTTTTCTATGAAGCTTTTCAAGGTAAACTAGTATGTTTAGTATGTCACATATGCACTTATTTAATAAGTCAATATTGACTGTAAGAAAGTGCAAGAACGGGTTGGGAGTTTGTCAAGGTCCTCCTGTAACTTCCTGCAGTTATGAAGATAGGAAGATAGGTTGTGAAGAAGGGGAGAGGAGGTCGTGAAGGTGTGGAGAGAGGTTGTGAAGAAGGGGGAGAGGGGATTGTGGTACATCAGACTTATCATAATACCATCCGCCCTTTATTGAAGACATCAGACGTGTCCCAAGTTATTCGTTACTCATTTTCGATTTAGTAGTTGTAAAGCGCATACAACAGCCAGAGTACGATATATAAACACACCAAAATACAACACTTTGCCGCAGATACAGCTTTCCAGTATACAATTTCATTGAACACGTGGCAAAATACAACTAAGGGGTAAAAAAACCGGCCCGATCACGGCCCGGGCATACAATACAGGCTAGTGAGAGACTCCAGGTTCAAGTCCCGGTGTATTTCAGGAGTGGTCATGAATATAAGAGCAGGTGGATCAAAATAACCGGGGATTTGCGCAAAAATCCCCGGAGAAATCCTTCAACTTTCAACGCTTATGTGCTGGAGAGAGTGAAATATTGTAATCCGCGCCTCTTTGTCTGTGGGAGCTCGCTTGGGAGAGAGTGAGCGGGGCTGGGAGTGTGAACTCTCACCTACACGTACCTGCAGGGTCAAGCATCTCCTTTTTGGACTGTTGATAGATTTATGTTATAACTATATTCTCCCTTTTCGCTATCATATTTACATTTAAAATCCTGCACTGAGTTAGCTTCAGGGACTTCTTTATCTAACACCCATTCTCTTTATTCACAACTTTTATACACTGAAGATCTTCCTGACATTTCCGAAGCAGGAGATACCGGAGTTCCCTTACTTCTAAAGTTCTGTTTTACTGTGGCTGATGTTGGTGGTTGTCTCCCTCTGCCCTGCAGGCTGCTCACCACATCCTCTGAATGACGAACCATCCTACGAGATGGGGGTATTTTTGGTATCACAAGTCAAGCGCTTGAAATACAGTTTGTTGCCCTTCACATGGCGTAGCTGCAGACATGTTTCCTTCCCACCGTGGTGTGGCGGCTTGGAGAGGGCGGGTGGAGGCCTCATTAGCATGGGAGGCACGACCTTCACGCCTCCCACCACAATCACCTGAATCAGTTTCCCCGGCGCGATAGACCTCTTGATCGCCTCCCCCCTGACTCAATCCCGGTAGAGTACTTGTGGCGGATGTGTCTTCATCCCATCCTTGGCGGTCTGCTGGTTACTGTGGACCACCACTGTGGACCACCACTGTGGACCACCACTGTGGGCCACCACTGTGGACCACCACTGTGGGATGCTTCTGTGTACACTGGAGGCTGGAGGTATAGGGTGTGGAGGCCACCACAGTGGAGGAGAGTGTGGCTGTAATATAACCAGAACACGGTCGACCTCTTCTCGCTCACTCCACAAGAGCAGAGATTCTCACTCCAGCTTGCGATATGATACGTTTTAAAAGCTAGAATCATGTCAGTTATTTCACTACTGGAGCAATATAGTGCTAAAACTGCCGGTTCTTGTACACACGCCTTTCACAACCTGTCAAAGTCACTGTACTCACCTAGTTGTGCTTGCAGGGGTTGAACTCTGGCTCTTTGGTCCAGTCTCTTGTTTGCAAAAGAAAATTGTAACAAAATTTTCGGCACCTCTGTTTCCTTAGCTTGAATCTGTGTTCTCTTGTTCGTAAAGTTGCTGGTTCCAGGATTTTCTCTCTCAATTTGATCTATTCCTGTTAGTATTTTGTAAGTGGTGATCATATCACATTTTATTCTTCCATCTTCTAGTTGTGGCATGTTTAACGACTCATACTGTGATTCACACGTCACGCTACGAGCAGCCGCGTCCAACAGCCTGGTTGACCAGCGACCAGCCGACCGCAGGGCCGTTAATCCTCGGAACCTGCACAAGGTTGTGCATGTCGCTCCGTCCTGCAGCTCTGTGTTGCATGATAAAATCCTTAAAATAATTGCAGTTGTCTCAAGTGCTTGCTCAGGCACACTTGCTTGCTCCTGAAAGTCCTCAGAAGTAATGTGTCTGGTGAACAAAGAGTTCGTTAGTCCAGCACAAGGGACAGCTTGAGAGGGACAAACAAATAACTAAGGAACAAACAGTAGCCTGGGAGAGACAAACAAATAACCAAGGAACAAACAATAGCTTGAGAGAGACAACAAATAACTGAGGAAACCTGTCTTAAGAATACGTTACGGGCTTAATGGAAAGGATGGNCTTCTCATACCTCTCAGCTCGGGTACTAGTCTGGTGGCAAACCTTTGAACCTTTTCCAGTTTAGTCTTATGCTTGACTAGATAGGACTCCATGCTGGAGCCGCATACTCCAGGATTGGTCTGACATATGTGGTATATAATGTTCTGAAAGATTCCTTACACAAGTTTCTAAAGGCCGTTCTTATGTTAGCCACCTGGCATATGCTGCTGATGTTATCCTCTTGATATGAGCTTCAGGGGACAGGTCTGGCGTGATATCAACCCCCAGGTCTTTCTCTCTCTCTGACTCTTGAAGTATTTCATCTCCCAAATGATACCTTGTATCTGGTCTCCTGCTTCCTACCCCTATCTTCATTACATTACATTTGCTTGGGTTAAACTCTAACAGCCATTTGTTCGACCATTCCTGCAGCTTGTCCAGGTCTTCTTGAAGTCTCAAGCTGTCCTCCTCTGTCTTAATCCTTCTCATAATTTTGGCGTCGTCAGCAAACATTGAGAGGAATGAGTCTATACCCTCTGGGAGATCATTTACGTATATCAGAAACAGGATAGGTCCAAGTACAGAGCCCTGTGGGACTCCACTGGTGACTTCACGCCAGTCTGAGGTCTCACCCCTCACTGTAACTCTCTGTTCCTATTGCTTAGGTACTCCCTTATCCACTGGAGCGCCCTACCTGTTACTCCTGCCTGTTTCTCCAGCTTATGCATCAACCTTTATGGGGTACTGTGTCAAAGGCTTTCCGACAGTCCAAAAAAATGCAGTCCGCCCACCCTTCTCTTTCTTGCTTAATCTTGTCACCTGATCGTAGAATTCTATCAAGCCTGTAAGGCAAGATTTACCCTCCCTGAACCCATGTTGATGGGTTGTCACGAAGTCTCTTCTCTCCAGATGTGTTACTAGGTTTTTTCTCACAATCTTCTCCATCACCTTGCATGGTATACAAGTTAAGGACACTGGCCTGTAGTTCAGTGCCTCTTGTCTGTCACCCTTTTTGTATATTGGTACTACATTAGCAGTCTTCCATATTTCTGGTAGGTCCCCCGTTTCCAGTGACTTACTATACACTATGGAGAGTGGTAAGCAAAGTGCTCCTGCACACTCTTTCAATACCCATGGCGAGATTCCATCCGGCCCAACAGCTTTTCTCACATCCAGCTCCAATAGGTGCTTTTTGACCTCATCTCTTGTAATTTCGAACCTATCCAAGGTCACCTGGTTTGCTGCCACCTCTCCCAGCGCCGTGATATCTCCCTGTTCTATTGTAAAGACCTCCTGGAACCTTTTGTTGAGTTCTTCACACACCTCTTTGTCATTCTCTGTGTACCTGTCCTCGCCCACCCTAAGTTTAATCACCTGTTCCTTCACTGTTGTCTTCCTCCTGATGTGACTGTGTAGTAGCTTTGGTTCAGTCTTGGCTTTGTTAGCTATATCATTTTCATACCTTTTCTCAGCTGCTCTTCTCACACTGACATACTCGTTCCTGGTTCTCTGGTATCTCTCTCTACTTTCTGGTGTTCTGTTATTACGAAAGTTCCTCCATGCCCTTTTGTTCAGCTCTTTTGCTTTCATACATTCCCTATTAAACCACGGATTCTTCCTTTGCTTCTCTGTTTTTTCCTGTTGGGCTGGGACAAACCTGCTTACAGCCTCCTGACATTTTTGGGTGACATAGTCCATCATGTCTTGTACGGACTTGGTTCCGAGTTCTGTGTCCCAATGTATATCCCATAGGAATTTATTCATCTCCTCATAGTTTCCCTTTCTGTACGCCAGCCCTTTGGTTCCCAGTTCTTTTTTGGGGGTGATAATTCCTAGCTCAACCAGGTACTCAAAGCTCAATACACTATGATCACTCATTCCCAAGGGGGCTTCCAACTTAACTTCCCTTATATCCGACTCATTTAGGGTAAATATCAAATCCAGCAAGGCTGGTTCATCCCCTCCTCTCATTCTTGTCGGTCCCTTGACGTGTTGACTTAGAAAGTTTCTTGTTGCCACATCCAGCAGCTTAGCTCTCCACGTGTCTGGGCCTCCGTGTGGGTCTCTGTTCCCCCAATCTATCTTCCCATGGTTGAAGTCTCCCATGATTAGAAGTCTGGATCCGTTCCTGCTAGCCACAGAAGCTGCTCTCTCTATTATATTGATGGTGGCCATGTTGTTTCTATCATATTCCTGTCTGGGTCTTCTGTCATTCGGTGGGGGGTTATATATGACTACTATTATAATTTTCTGTCCTCCAGTTGCAATGGTGCCTGATATGTAGTCCCTGAAACCTTCACAGTTCTGAATTACCATCTCTTCGAAACTCCAACCTTCTCTTAGTAGCAAAGCCACACCACCTCCTCCTCTCCCTTCTCTCTCTTTCCTCACTACATAGTAGCCCTGTGGAAACACTGCATTTGTTATGATTTTCGTTAGCTTTGTTTCTGTGAGTGCTATTATGTCTGGGTTTTCTTCTAGTGCCCACTCTCCAAGTTCACTAGTTTTATTTGTAATCCCATCTATGTTAGTGTGTGTGACGGTGACGGAGGCCTGGATGGTGGAGTGGCGTCACAGTGCCTGTAGCTTGGTATGTGTGTGTGTGAGTGTGACGGTGTAGAGTACCCAAGCGTCACAACACCGTGTGAGGTGGGAAGGGACGTCATGCAGTTACAGTTTGGCGGGTGTGACGGAGTGACGGGGTGTTCTGAGTGACGGGTGGGGTGTCACAGAGAGCTGTGTGATGGAGAGTTGAATTAATAAGAGTGAGTGATGGTGTGTCTGGCGGGGAGGAATGTGGACTGTGACAGGGGACGCCGAGCTGGGTGGGAATCTGTCTCCAGTTGTTCGTAAATTTTATGGTCTGCGTGACAGGGTTTAAGATTCCCCGAGTCTCATTTTCTTCGTGTTTGTTTTCAGCCACCGGTACATGGTCAGTAATCTGAGGCAATATATAAAACAAACTAGTTCATCCCATATATGTTAATTTGCTTTGTCTATACAACTTTTGGGTTCAGTTAAACCCTTGGTGGGATTTTGTAACCTTCTGCTAATTAAGCTAAACTATTCTCTGTCAGAAGTTGCGATACCATTCAGAGGTTCTATAGTGGTTACCTGCTTATATATCCCTGTTGTCCCCCCCCCCCCCTCACCCACCCCCAGGGGCGTGTGAAGGGCTGTTGTTGTGTCTAGCTTATGTGTGTGTGTGGTGTGTTGAGTGTGTGTATGTGTGTGTGGAGGGTGTTGAATGTGTGTGTGTGTGCATGGAGAGTGTTGAGTGTGTGTGTGGAGGGTGTTGAGTGTGTGTGTGGTGTGTTGAGTGTGTGTATGTGTGTGTGTGGAGGGTGTTGAGTGTGTGTGTGGTGTGTTGAGTGTGTGTATGTGTGTGTGGAGGGTGTTGAGTGTGTGTGTGGTGTGTTGAGTGTGTGTATGTGTGTGTGGAGGGTGTTGAGTGTGTGTGTGGTGTGTTGAGTGTGTGTGTGTGTGGACGGTGTTGAGTGTGTGTGTGGAGGGTGTTGAATGTGTGTGTGTGTGGAGGGAGTTGAGTGTATTCACCTAGTTGTGCTTGCGGCGGTTGAGCTCCGATTCTTTCGGCCCGCCTCTCAACTGTCAATCAATCAACTGTTTTTTTGTTTTCCTTGCACACGCACACACCATCTGGCTCTTTGCGGGATGTGAGTGGAGGTTGGATCTGATGAAGCCGTTATGAACGAGCCCTGATGGCTTATTAATCAAATCGGCTTTAAATTATGTATGGCTAATATTCATATCGGCTTTAAATATCATAATTTCCAACATTCCGGTTAATTTGGTTAGTGTCATCTGCGCCCCATAACGATGTATATGTCCTTTTTAGGCGGAGGACAAAAAAAAAGTTTTTAAAGTTTTTCATCGACACGAAACTTCTGTTGAGTTGAGAGCCTCGCATTTACAAAAAAAATACAATTTACCTCGTAATTACAAAAAAATACAATTTCGCATTACTTTGTGTCCTAAACACAATCATCATTATGTATCCTAAGAGTCGAACGTTCGGAATATTTGCCAAACAAAGGGATAGCTGAACGTGAACCTGGAGATCTGTCCGGTCACCTAATACATCGTATTTTTATAATGGAACTGACCAAACCGTCAATATTGTTTTTTAAGTAAACATTGAAGCAGCGTATTATTAACGTTCCCTCGGCCTCGATAGGCATGGTGGGTTGGTTGGGCTCGAACGTGTTCACTTAGGTAGAGCGACCGGCAGGACGCAGAGTCTCGAGGGGGTGTGGGGAGGGGGGGGGTAGGGGAGTAGACCTGTGTAGGTGGGGGGGGGTGAGACGGGTGTAGGTGGGAGGGGGGCGGCAAGTGTCCATCATGTACACTGGTGAGAGAAAGTCACCATGTACACCTACGGCAGGAAGGACCATATATGTACACACACACCGGCCAGACATCATATAGTACGTGCAGTACTAATACTATACTACTACCACCACCACTACCACCACCACTACCACCACCACTACCACAACAGCCTGGTAGCCAGCAACAAGGATAAAGATGCCTCACAAAGTGCTACTATGTCTCCCAGAATACATATATGTGATCATCCTTCATGTTTGTACTAACGTGACCATTAACGTGACCATTAACGTGACCATTAACGTGACCATTAACATAGTCTGGACCAGCTACTGCGGCATCCAACTAAGACTTAAATAATGTCTCTCTTTGTTGTTGTTTTAGATTCTGCTACTCAGAAAATAAAGTTCCAAGTAGCACGGGCTATGGTGAGCCCGTAAAAGTGAAGCCTTTTACGGTCCAGGTGGAGTGAAGAGAGCGCCGTATGAGCTCCTGTGAAAGAGCTCCTCTCATTATTTATAAGGTTTATGTGTTTACTACTGAATCATGTATTACAGTTGTATCATTGTATTAGTTGCATCATTGACTTACAGTTATATCATTGTATTACAATTGTATCATTGTGTTTCAGCTGTATCATTGTATTACAGTTGTATTATTGTATTAGTTGCATCATTGACTTACAGTTATATCATTGTATTACAATTGTATCATTGTATTTTAGCTGTATCATTGTATTACTAATGTATCATTGTATTACTGTGTATCATTGTGTTACTGATGTATCATTTACTACTGTGCATCATTGTATAACTTTTGTATCATTGTATTACTCTTGTATCATTGTATTACTGTGTATAATTATATTTCCGATGTATCATTGTATTACCGTGTATCACTGTATTACAATGTTTAATTACATTATGTTTGATTGTATTGTGATTCATTGTATTTCATTGTATTAATGTATTACAGTTTTTATTACTATAGTATAAACTATAATACAATGATAAATTGTATTAAATTTATCATTGTATTACAGTGTATCATTGCAATTCTGTGTATCTTTGTGATAATTTTTTAGCATTGTATTACTGCTACATCATTGTATTCATGTGTATCTTTGTCTAACAGTATATAACTGCGTAACATTGTATAACAGTATAAGACTGTGTATATCATTGTATAACTGTGTGCATTTACATTACTGTACATCATACTATAAGCCTCATCGTAACAGTCACCGTGACAGTTCCTCACTGTAACGGTGTCACCGTAACAGAGCGTCACTGTAACGGTGTCACCGTAACAGAGCGTCACATTAGCCTCATATCAGGAGCACTTAATTAAAGCGTCAAGTGAGTAAGATGAAGGAACTCTACACTATATCATGTCTGGCGAGGCCTATGTCACGTAGGCCTAATGAGCGGGAGGACTTGGGGGTAGTGGGGGCGCAGCCTTGTAGGGTATGAGGGAAGGCTGGCGGGTATTTCTTGTAATACTGCGCATCTCTCGTAATACTGCGCATCTCTCGTAATACTGCGCATCTCTCGTAATACTGCGCCACTCTCGTAATACTGCGCATCTCTCGTAATACTGCACATCTCTCGTAATACTGCGCATCTCTCGTAATAACATCTCTCGTAATACTGCGCATCTCTCGTAATACATCTCTCGTAATACTGCGCATCTCTCGTAATACATCTCTTAATACTGCACATCTCTCGTAATACATCTCTCGTAATACTGCGTATCTCTCGTAATACTGCGCATCTCTCGTAATACTGCGTCCTTAGTCTTCGGTGTGTTATCAGCTGGCCTAATATCCTGTGTCGTCAGATAATGTGAGAGTCTTTCGGTGTTGTGTCATTTGTCCTTTTGTGTTGATTACTCACCACCTAATATGTAGACTCGGACTTCCTGAAGGGTGTCTCCAGCAGTGTGAGACACTCGAGTGTGTGTGTGTGTGTATATTCACCTAGTTGTATTCACCGAGTTGTGCTTGCGGGGGTTACAGGAAGCAGCCTGTAACAGCTTTCTAACTCCCAGGTACCTAGTTAATGCTACGTAACAGAGGCACCAGAGTAAGAGAAACTCTGTCCATTTATTTCAGCCTCCACCGGGGATCGAACCGAGTCTGTACAATGTGATTGCAGCTGCCAATGTTAATAATTATGGACGAAAAGAGAGGTGGTCAATAGAGTCAGTTGTAGCGGGAACTCGTCTTGGTACAAATACCCATGGAGATCCGGGACTGAAGCAACAGCTGAACCGTGGAGCTGCAGGATCTGTGGTGGGAGTGACGGTCACCGCCTTGACCACTACCTGTGAGAGTGTGCCCAAGAGACATTACAAATATGAGTAGAATGATAAACCCTACATTGTGTAAATCATGAAAACACTTGACGACAACCCTAAAATCTAAAAATAAAGAGAATTGTGTCTCTTTATGGGTTGTGTCTAATTTTCAACAAAGTTATTGTGACTGTCTGTATAGGTAGAAACTATCAAATATAGATACTGTATTTAAACGCTTCCTCCACTTTGCACCCGCAAGATAACACAAGCTTAATGGGTTTTCTTCCAATTAGGGGTGTTGTACAAGCTGCTGTAAGGTATGTTCACTCACAGGATGAGTGAGACTGCACCATAAGCTCGCCCTTGAGGGCACATGTAAAACATTATTACAGTGCTGAGAATGACAGTAAGATCGCTGGTGTGACCCCTCCACGTGTAAGGCTGCCGGTGTGACCCCTCCACGTGTAAGGCTGCCGGTGTGACCCCTCCACGTGTAAGGCTGCCGGTGTGACCCCTCCACGTGTAAGGCTGCCGGTGTGACCCCTCCACGTGTAAGGCTGCCGGTGTGACCCCTCCACGTGTAAGGCTGCCGGTGTGACCCCTCCACGTGTAAGGCTGCCGGTGTGACCCCTCCACGTGTAAGGCTGCCGGTGTGACCCCTCCACGTGTAAGGCTGCCGGTGTGACCCCTCCACGTGTAAGGCTGCCGGTGTGACCCCTCCACGTGTAAGGCTGCCGCGTGACCCCTCCACGTGTAAGGCTGCCGGTGTGACCCCTCCACGTGTAAGGCTGCCGGTGTGACCCCTCCACGTGTAAGGCTGCCGGTGTGACCCCTCCCGTGTAAGGCTGCCGGTGTGACCCCTCCACGTGTAAGGCTGCCGGTGTGACCCCTCCACGTGTAAGGCTGCCGGTGTGACCCCTCACGTGTAAGGCTGCAGGTGGACCCCTCCACGTATAATGTTCATCTCGTGAACTTCATAACCGAGTTCCTGACGACAGTTTAATGTGGTAAACTGTGTGGAGGAGGCAGATATTGCCACATTATTTATGCCCTGATGTCCTCACCTCTCCTCCCTCCATCCTTCACCTACACCCCCGGGGAGCTGACCTTTATCACCTGCTCCAACCACACTTCCCACCCCTACACTCATTACTGTATCCCCGAGGGTGTTACTAATTTTATCTGCTTCATAACCGTCCACCCATACACCCTGGCGCTAGAATATATGGGTGGCGGAAGATGTAGTGGGCGGGAGGAGGAGGAGGCAGCGGGTACTGGAGGTGGCCAAGCTCGAAGGAGTTAATTAAAAGCAGATTGGCTCAGGTGAGGCGTGTCATATAGGAGTAAATTGT
>WNGS01167886.1:0-10999 GCA_020271785.1 Procambarus virginalis | reverse complement strand
GTGCTGGAATAATATCAAACCATGATAATCAAAGATGGGGGGGGGGTGCTATAGATGCCGATATTCACTAAACGGTGGCACTTGGGGCGACCCCGTCTGGCCTAAGACGCTAACATATCCCTCACGTTACATGAAGGAATGTTGGGTGAGGCTTAGCCCAAGTGTGTGACCACCTGCTGTAGACACACAGACAGACATTCTATTTTATAGATTTCGTGTGTATCAGCTGGGTTATACAATACGAAGTTTATATACATGAACATAGAAGCAGTGTAGAGCTGAATGTTGACCAACAGACAATAACAGAGTTTGTGTGACAGATATAAGCACCCGCCCGTGTTGACTCGCGCTCTCAAGGGGCGTTTTCAAACCCACCCATCACCCCCCCCTCCCCCTTCCCCATCACCCCCCTCCCCCCTCCCCCATCATCCACCCCTCAGCACACCTGCCCCATTAATGAAAGGATTCACCTGC
The DNA here is from genome assembly GCA_020271785.1 of Procambarus virginalis. Lineage (NCBI taxonomy): Eukaryota > Metazoa > Arthropoda > Malacostraca > Decapoda > Cambaridae > Procambarus > Procambarus virginalis. Next base: position 10,525 of record WNGS01167886.1, on the reverse strand, counting down.
CTCCTCTTTACCTCTAATGGGCATTTCCACCCACTAACTAGTTGGCGGTTCACTATAGTTCTCCCTAATTCCTCTCTATCTGGCTCTTTTGTTTTATTGGGATTATTCTCTTGCTGGAGAGTGGGGGGGGGGATGGGGTGGAGGGGGTTGGTGGGTAAGTTGGGGGGGGGGAGATGGGGTGGGGACATTGGTGAATGAGTTCGGGTGGGGGGAGGGGAGAGGGGTGGAGGGGGTTGGGGAGTGAGTTGGGGGGTAAGTTGGGGGGGGGGAGATGGGGTGGGGGAGTGGGGTGGAGGGGAATATGAAAGTCTCAAATGCAGGCAAGAGAGTGTAAGTGTATTCACGTGTGGTGGGTGTGGTGGTGGTGGATGTGGAGGTGGTGGTTGTGGGTGTGGTGGTTGTGGGTGTGGTGGGTGTGGTGGTGGTGGTTGTGGGTGTGGTGGTTGGTGGAGGTGGTGGTGGGGTGTGGGTGGTGTGGTGGTGTGGGTGTGGAGGTGGGGGTTGTGGGTGTGGTGGTTGTGGGTGTGGTGGGTGGTGGAGGTGGTGGTTGTGGGTGTGGTGGGTGGTGGAGGTGGTTGTGAGATTTTTCTCTACGCCTACCTCCCTTAGGAGGTGGACTACAAGTTTAAAGGCTGCTCTTGGCAGTTAAGCATGAGTCCAGTAGAAAAAGGAGAAGCGGGAGCAAACCGCCAGGCTTCCACCAGCAGGGGTGAAAACATGTCCACAATAGGCCGCTGGTTCCTCCTAGTTAAACATGACGTTAAAACCAATAAAGGGTAACCGACGGGTTCTCACAATCAAATTTTATATTTGTTGTGGCGCTATGAATTGGAATTCGAATTCCCGTGAGCACAGCCGTCATGTCAAAGATCAAAACAACAATATCAATATATCAGAACATAGGTGTGGCACAGGATAGTTGAAGGTTGACATTAAAGACCGTTTAACAAAGTTAACAATTTATTTATAACAAGAGACTAGACTACTACATCAAAACAAAAGAATGTCAATGACGTTACTCGAAGTCCTTCCTGTGACACTATCAATGACAGCTAGACACCAGCCCCTCGGACTGCATAATGAACTAACTCGAACATAAGCGTGCCCACAGAGGAATCAACAAGCAAGCAAGAACTAACAGATCTATAATCACAATTACAACAAATGACACAGTGAGTTCTGAAACACGTCTCCAGTAACCTCCTAACTGTTCTACGCCTCAGTGCAGTCTACACCTGCAATAGCGGTTGCAATGCAATCAAATCAGTAGCCTTTCAATGACATCAATAACTAATGGGTTCACTGGCAACTCCAGCACCCTTCCTCAAATTAATCTTTACGTTAATGTCCATCCAGTGGCACCATAACCAACAGCTAAATAGCAACCCTTGCTGTGTGGCTGCATACTGAACTAACCTGAACACAGGTGTGCCCACTGATGACGCAATATTGCAAATTCAAAGAAAAATATCACAGACTAAGTTACACCACAGCGAGTGATTTAATTACGTTAATGTCAATCCAGTGGCATTTGCAACACAGCTATTCAACAGCCCCTCGAGAAATGACAGCAGGCTCCATCCTGCTGACACTTCGGGCTGACAACATGAACTAACTGACCAAAAAGTTATCCACTGATGACACAAGCAAGCAATCAATAGTGACACGGCTTCATAGTGGCAGCTACTCTAATCACAAGCTTAAGGTCCTCCCGCCCAACAGGAGCGACCCCCGTAACTAGGCGGTAGTCCAACAGTGACTCCCCCTATCACAACTAAAGTGAACAAAGTCAGGCAAGGTGGGATTCTGAGACACAGCTCCACTCATCCCTAAGTTACTTTACCCTCGTCACTAGACGATAACCAAAAGAAATTGCCTTAATCAATTACAACATTGATTATGTGAATAATGATGGAAATTGACTGATCACAGCAGTCAGCACAAGTACTACTTTAATCACAACAAGTGTCTCACGCTAGACAACAACATGATAGTACTCTACGTTAACACAAGTCCTCTTGTCACAATAACTCAAACTCTTAAATTACATCACACTTGACTCCTTGCAAGTATTCAGTGAGTAATTCTTAATTAAGGTCAAACGGACCACTAATTACATCCCAATTGAGTTACGTTAACTAAGCCTACCCCAAGTGGGTGGCTTCTCAACAGTCTGTGTATCATTAATTACTTTTACTTACTAATGAGTGCTAATTACCCTAATTAACCTCGAGCAATTAATTAACTGTCACCAGGACCGATAATTAATCATACATAAATACGTCTCACTCCGCACTGCCTAAGCAGGTCTCATCAAACAATGTGAATTCACGGAAGAGGAGTTAATTACTAATTAACAATGAGTGCAACTTAATCCACTGTCACCAGACAGAATATGATTAATATAACGTATTATGCTAACCCCATGACCTCGCTTTACCGAGTCATCTGAGTCCTCAAGACTCCAGACGTTAATTACTCCACTAATTATCATGAGCCACTAATTGCCCCAACCCTGAAAGGCAGTTAGTCTCGAGCAACTGACGTAACACTATCACTGACAGACTCTGACAGATCCTCTCCCACTACGTGAATTCATGATGAGAATGCTAATTACATAATTAGCTAGAGTGGTCAATTAATTGTCACACGGACAATTAATTGCACCGGANCTAATATTTTACTATTACTAATTACGTTTTCATCGATCTTCTAGTTTTGGCACATTTATTTGTAAAAAAATTTATTAATTAATTTTTAAATAATTAAAATAATATTAATATTTTTTTCCATATTTTGACTATTAAATTGTCAATGATACAGGTCTATAATTGAGGGGGTCGTCCCTGCTGCCACTTTTGTAAATTGGAACTATGTTAGCCTTTTTCCACACATCTGCTAAAACTTCCATATACAGCAACCAGTCATCTTACAAATTACGTCGCGTTTTGCGCGTATGCGCTCCGACGAAAAAAAGGTCGTAATTTGAAAATGAATATAATTGAAATGTTGGATTTTTTCTCCAAAACAACAAGTTAAGGGTCCTCTGGTAGGTTAGAAGGGCAGGAAGTTCTCTTAAGGTTTCTAAACGTCATGAAACTGTTAATTGAAAATTTTCTCTCCTAACCTAACAGCCTAAGCCAGAGGAGCCAAAACACAAAAGGGGAGGTTATATTGAGGTTATATTGAGATGATTTCGGGGCTTTTAGTGTCCCCGCGGCCCGGTCCTCGACCAGGCCTCCACCCCCAGGAATCAGCCCGTGACAGCTGACTAACACCCAGGTACCTATTTACTGCTAGGTAACAGGGGCATAGGGTGAAAGAAACTCTGCCCATTGTTTCTCGCCGGCGCCTGGGATCGAACACAGGACCACAAGTCCAGCGTGCTGTCCGCTCGGCCGACCGGCTCCCAGTCAGTACTGGGGCTTGGCGCCCCCTTTATAGGGGCTTGGTGCCCCCTTTATGGGGCTTGGTGCCCCCTTTATGGGGCTTGGCGCCCCTTTATGGGGCTTTGCGCCCCCTTTATGGGGCTTGGCGCCCCCTTTTATGGGGCTTGGCGCCCCCTTTTATGGGGCTTGGCGCCCCCTTTTATGGGGCTTGGCGCCCCTTTATAGGGCTTGGCGCCCCCTTTTATGGAGCTTGGCGCCCCCTTTTATGGGGCCTGGCGCCCCTTTTATGGGGCCTGGCGCCCCCCTTTAAGAGGCTTGGCGCCCTTTTTATGGGGCTTGGCGCCCTTTTATGTGGCTTGGCGCCCCTTTATGTGGCTTGGCGCCCCTTATGGGGCTTGGCGCCCCCTTTATTGGGCTTGGCCAGTCTCAAATGAATAATAATTACGGTTAGGTTACTCCTTTAGGATTAAGTAAACTTAAACTTAAGTTCTACTTAAGTTAAAGTTTACTTAAGTAGAAACTGAAGTAAGTAACTTATGTAAACTTATGTCAACGTTACCAGTACGGGACATCACGGGGACTGGTGAGTATACCTGTGCTAGTTTGGTTACTAATTCACTGCTGCCACAGCTTCTCTCAAATATTGTGCTTGTCGCTTAATCCAAACGTGAGTGTGATGTATTAATTTTACCACCGCACGATCATCTTTCACCTGCTGAGGTGTTTCACACACCAAACTGTTCTGGGTGTTATATCATGCTGACGTTCCACAACAAGTTACAGCATTAAGACACTAGTTTTTAAAGCTTACTAATCTATGCTTTTACTTCCGTTGTATTAGTAAATATATTGCAGTTTCTTCTTTGTCTAAAGATAAATTAACAAGTTTAAATTGTACCTTGGCCCATAGCCGGCTGCAGCATATGGCGCGTAGCCGGCTGCAGCCTGTGTCCCGTAGCCTGCTGCAGCCTGAGGCGCGTAAACTCCGGTTGTAGCTTTATAGCCGTAGTCTTTAGCTCCATGCATTTAGCTAACGTCAATTGAGGTGCATCTGCCTAACCCAGAAGGTACAATCATGGAAGACCATTTATTAAATCCATCGCTCATTTGCTCGAGGAAACGTCAACAATGCGGTGTTATTAGCTTCACTGAAGCAATGGAACTCCGACGCTGAAGTCGGCAGCGTCCAAAATACGACGCAATAAATGTGAGGACAGGCTCTATAATCAGAATGAAAAGACCCAACCAAAACAGGGTCGCCAAAACGGTGCCGAGACTGTGTTGAGACTCTTGCGACTCCGATCCACCAACCAGAGCAAACATGTTTGCTCACGCACGTATTTACTCGTATATCTTGGCAAATCCGAGCGCTGAAGGGTTATACAGAGTGGCTTTCGGTGTTTAAGACCCGGCTGTCGACGTTTACAAAGCCTTAGGGAAAACGAGAATATTGTTACTCGGAGAAAATGATAATAGGGGTTTTTAAGGGTAGCTTTCATGGTCGTTAATTTTCCCTCTGGATAGGTTTATCTTGTCCACAATGAAGAGGTTATTTTATATGTACTTATATAATTGAACTGCCTTTTATATATTTATTCGTAAATGGGACTCATAACTTATCCCTCAACTGTCTCTAGACAGTTTAAAAACAAAATTGTTTTGTTAAAAAAAAATAGATTACAATTAACTATCATTATCAGTAATTTACCTCATTTCATTGTTTTGATTGCATAAAAAAATTCGGTAGTTGTAGCTAGCTTGTTCGTGATTTACCGTTTTTCTATCTGTTTGTCCAAGGCTGGAAAGCAGACGCTTGGGGCTAATCTAACCCAACTTTGCTTTGGCAGGGGAATCTTGTGCGGTTCTGGGCGGTCATGGATGGCCTGTCACTCAATCGCACCTTTCCCCCGAGTGCAGTTTTTATGAAGTGTGAATGTGCTACGTCTACAGATATATTTTCCGTAGACTTTTAGTATCACTGCTGCCTTATTCACTCTTGTGTTGATGATATCCACATAATGCACCCAGAGTCTGCCAGTGCAGACTACTTATTACATACCTCTGTATCACTAACCATCCTGTGTGATGGGGATTTTAGCATCACGTAGCTAGCTTTTTGACACACTGTACTCTCCTTCATATAGTCTAGGGCAGCTGCACAAATGTACATGTACCAAAAGTTTGTGAGGGTACCACCTCTGGTGCCAATGTGGGGACCCATAGCCTCGGAGAAGAAAATAAAAAGTATTCAGAGGAGACCTTGTGGTTTCTCACTGAACACTAATATTATCGTCTCCTACCACCCCATTCTCTTTGTGTGTGTACACAAAAGAATATATATATTTGCTTTATTTGAACTTTGTTACAAAAAAGGAGTTACATATAGGTTACAAAGATGGTTATCATAGGTTGTCGAGTTCCTCCAGCTCCTCAGATGGCGGGCAGGAACCCTGGATGCAGTGCGCATTTCCCCTCTGTATCGCCACGCTGAGGCGCTGGAAAAGAAAGCTGGCAGCTCTAGGGTCCCTTGTTGTTTCAATGAGCCTAGAACCCAGTTCCTTCAAAAAATTGGTAGCACTTTTACCCCAGGCGCCGAGTGTCACAGAAGCAATGGGGACAAAATTGTAGTGGTGATCCAGTTCTCTATACTTACGGGATTTGGCTGCTTCCCTGTGGGTGGCAGCGCCACCTGGTTGTGCAACACTGAGGTCAATGTAAGTGTTAGCCAGGGTTGATACGCACGTGTAGTCCCATACCAACTGCTTACCATTCTTCCAGGGGTTCACTGTGATACCATCCGGGCGACCAATAAGAGCATCAGAGTTACGGGGCATTAGGTAACGGGGATCTCTTTCAGCTGGGCATCCAGCTGTGGTGAGGCTCCTCTTGATGATGTCGTTAACTTCACTGTGCCTCGAGTGCCATCCCCCTGTGCTTTGGCAGAGTAGGCCATGGTGGCCGTACCTGTCAGCCACCACCTCGCCGCAAATACACCTATATCTGGTGTGGATTGGGGCAGCAAGGCGGAGGGCAACAGCAATTCGGAGGGCGTGTGGTGTGAGACGCGTGTCAGTTGCCGACATTGGGGTTGCTAACAGGAAATCCCCTGCATGTGGGGCTGCTACTGCTGTGAGGCGAGCAATGTCGTGTTGTGTTGTTGCAGCACCCAGGCACTCTGCAGCAACTTGGTCTACAATAGGGCCATCCCAGCTGGATTGCTTGTGGGCTTTTGGGGATGGTGGTTGAGGTGATGGGCCTGCACGCGAGGCCCACTCTGTGGCACAGCGTGTAAAATTGGGATCATGTACACCTGCCAGCTGATGTAAGTGGGCAGGTAGAATTTCCTTCACAAGGTCGTCGGATGCTGATAAGGAGGACAGGAAGGCTGGAACAGCGATTTGCGTTGCTGTTCGAACTCCGAGGCCCCCAAGTCTTACGGGAAGAGAGGCTTGTTTCCACTGTAGGTCATCAAGAGAGAGGTTAAGGGCTTTTTCTAGCATTGATTTCAGTAACCGGTCATACTCACTTAGTTTTTGGCTACTGTAAGATGGTGAACACCTCAGAAAGTACGTTAACCTGGGGAGGGACAGACATCTGGTGATGAGGTAGAGTGCATCATGAGCATCAATATCCTCAATCATCCCATCCATCCTCTTAAGGTCGGCGATTTTCTTATCAAGGACCTCATCGATGGCTTTCAACCCCAGGGGAGCCTCTAGGAGTGTGCTGTCTTCCGGTTTAGTTTTATGGATATTTGGCAGAAGACCTTCTATTCTCTCAACGATGCCCTGGTTGGAACATATTATTTAACATTTAGAAGGGTTCAGGGCGAGGCCTAAAACTGCACCTTGCTCCTGGATTTTTCTGATGTCCTCCAGGAGGGAGTCTTGGGAACCAGCTAGGGTACCATCATCCAAGAACCAGATGTTAAGCTCGCTGGACAGGACATCTGTGACTTGTTTGATGACTAAGCAGAAAATGTGTTAGCAGAAAATGTGTAAGCAGAAAAATGTGTAAGTAGAAAATGTGTGTACCAAAATGTGTTAGTAAAAAAAAAATTCCCCTAGCATGTGTCACTGGGGGTGGGCTGGAGCTCCGCTAGCAAGGGGGCTGCTAGGAGCTCAGGAGACAGAGTACTTAGTCTCTCTGAATCATGTGACTCACCAGAGTCACTTGGTCCCACAGGAGAAGACCATGTATTACCCATTACCGTAGGTCTTCGTCCCACCACCGAGGTGCCACTGATTCACCCTGGGAGCCCTTCAGTCAACCACGGGGAAACTGCTGTTAGCATTTCCGGCCTAGACCCACAGAGGAGGGAAGGAAGACTCAGGCTTATGATTAACAACACTTCCCAAGAGACTTGCCTGCCAGACAAAAAGTTGCAGGAATTCCTTTCCCACCTGCATTTCTCTATCTTAACAAGGTCGCCTGCTGGGTTGATAATTCTACACCCCAGCAATGCAGTTCAGTGGGTGTATACTATATTTCCTGTTGCCAAAGTGTTGCTACTCCTACAGCATTGACACAGGACCGCCAGCCTAGGGTATACTTTCATAAATGTCTATGTCGCCCTATCACTCTCCAGCCGCTAAGAAACTTCTATATTAAAACTTACTGTTCACTGGGTGGGGCTATAATATCCCTTGAGTATGCTCATAGAGATAACATGGAGGCGCACTTAAACACAATGGTAAAAATATGTGATATTTTCTGACATAAGCTACATGATCACATATACAATGTTGTTGTTAAAGATTCGCTACCTGAAACAAAACGTCCCAGGTAACACGGGCTATGGTGATCCCGTAGTGCCTTTACCTACACAAGTAATCAAGATACAGGAATGCATATAAAGAATAAATGATCTAGAGATTGTCGGCAACTCTTCACACACGACCTCTGGCAACTCCATCAGCTGGGCAGATTCAAAGGGGGACTCACCAACCCGTCCTCTTAAAAAGAACGTCACTTTTGGCTCGTATGTGCGATATGGCCAAGACTCACACACTCTCACAAGGGGGGGGGGGAGGGCCGCTTCGTCAGCGTCAGCCACCGCCTCTGCACCTGCCTCACCGTCCACACACACTGTCCTCTTCGACAGTCCTGGACGCAAGCTGCCCTGCAGCCTATCCTAATATTAATGCACGAATGTTATACTGAAACATGCATAGATAAATATCGTGGCCTATCTAGCCTACTCAACAAGGTGTAATGGGAGGGAAAATTAATCTACCGTCAACATTCTTGGCTCACGACGCCTGTCCCTCGATGGTGTGAGGTGCCCATGCTTCTTGAGTCGCTCCTTGACGATCCAGTAAGGTGCTGCAAGTCTTCAGGTGTCGTGAAGTCGTCGCTGTGCCACTCCCACAGATTCAGATATCAAAATCCTGGTTCAACCAGTGGTCACTGAGCTAATCACTGTGTACACACACTCGTTCCTTCCACAAGGCGTTGCTCCTTGTCCTAAGAACAGTGTCGTCCCTCCAACGTCCTCAGTGGGTGTGACCCGGTCACAGCGTGCCTGCCCGCCACACCATCCAGACCCTCAAGCGTCAGGCGGCGTCCTCCAGCGACGTCGCCGACCGATTCTTCAAGTCCTGGCACTCCTCTGCCCATTAGACTTGATTTCGTCTTGTTTCCCAGAAGCACAGGGTCTCCAGTAACAATGTTGGGCTGCGATGGCTAAGTATAATCTACCGAGAGAGACTCCCAGAGCCTCCCATCCGCGAGAGGTGACCGAGGCACGACCTCTCGCCTCCACAGTCAGGTCAAAGGTGGAGGCGAGAGTCAGTCTGGGGAGAAATTGGAGGGGGCTCCGTAACAATGTTAATTTGTTGTAATTATATGGTGATGAAGATAGTGAGTGGTGAAGGTGGTTATGGTGATGAAGATAGTGAGTGGTGAAGGTGGGTTATGGTGATGAAGATAGTGAGTGGTGAAGGTGGTTATGGTGATGAAGATAGTGAGTGGTGAAGGTGGTTATGGTGATGAAGATAGTGAGTGGTGAAGGTGGGTTATGGTGATGAAGATAGTGAGTGGTGAAGGTGGTTATGGTGATGAAGATAGTGAGTGGTGAAGGTGGTTATGGTGATGAAGATAGTGAGTGGTGAATGTGGTTATGGTGATGAAGATAGTGAGTGGTGAAGGTGTTATGGTGATGAAGATAGTGAGTGGTGAAGGTGGTTATGGTGATGAAGATAGTGAGTGGTGAAGGTGGTTATGGTGATGAAGATAGTGAGTGGTGAAGGAGGTTATGGTGATGAAGATAGTGAGTAGTGAAGGTGGTTATGGTGATGAAGATAGTGAGTGGTGAAGGTGGTTATGGTGATGAAGATAGTGAGTGGTGAAGGTGGTTATGGTGATGAAGATAGTGAGTGGTGAAGGTGGTTATGGTGATGAAGATAGTGAGTGGTGAAGGTGGTTATGGTGATGAAGATAGTGAGTGGTGAAGGTGGTTATGGTGATGAAGATAGTGAGTGGTGAAGGTGGTTATGGTGATGAAGATAGTGAGTGGTGAAGCTGGTTATGGTGATGAAGATAGTGAGTGGTGAAGGTGGTTATGGTGATGAAGATAGTGAGTGGTGAAGGTGGTTATGGTGATGAAGAGAGTGAGTGGTGAAGGTGGTTGAGTAGTGAAGGTGGAATTTCCACACACCTGCCCCTGACCCCCGTCCACACACCTGACTCATCCCCACATTTGACTCTCATCCCCACACACCTGACACTCACCCGCACACCTGCCCCCTCACCCACACACACCTGACCCTCACCCCATACACCTGCCCCCCTCATCCACACACACCTGACCCTCATCCCCACACACCTGACCCTCACCCACAAACCTGACCCTCACCCACACACCTGACCCTAACACACCTGACTCTCACCCCCACACCTGCTCCTCACCCACACACCTGACCTTACCCACACACCTGCTCTTCACCCACACACCTGACCCTTACCCACACACCTGCCCCTCATCCCCACGCCTGACCCTAATCCCCACACCTGATCCTCATCCCCACATTTGACCCTCACCCTCACACCTGACCCTCACCCACACACCTGACCCTCAACCACACACCTTCTCCTCACCCACACTCCTGACCCTCACCCACACACCCTGAACCTCA
>WNGS01167885.1:91428-114113 GCA_020271785.1 Procambarus virginalis | reverse complement strand
TCTCCTTTGTGGGGAAACTCTATGTTTCAATCTAGTGGACTTCACAGGAGGACCCTGTGGAGGAGGTAAGCCCTTATTTATTTATTTATTATATTTGTTATTTATTTATTTTTCGTATTTATTTCAAATGAAATATTGAGATGGTTTCCTATCTTCATGTGTGAGTGAGTGTGAGTGAGTGAGTGAGTGAGAGTGAGTGTATAATTATATGCTATTTCCTTGTTAGGAAGTAAACATCGCCAACCTACCAGAGAGAGTGGATTTGTATGCCTCATTTGCGGCAACGTCACCTTGAAGCCTCACCCCACTTTCTCCTGCAGCAGTTGTGGGGTCACTTTGTGTGAGCACTTGGTCTCTGAACATCTACAATCATGTCCACAAGGTGTGTGAATAAACCCTCTCTCCAGTTTTATTTTCTTAAGAAGCTTTCTTGAGACGTTATGTCATAGGGTTTAGTAGGGTGTGGGAGTGTTGATTTTTATTATTATTATTATTATTATTATTATTATTATTATATTATTATTATTATTATTATTTATTATTACTATTATTTTTTCCAGGGGCAGTTCAGAAGCAGGTAAAGACATCTCAGGGGCAGGTAGGAGAGGAACTTCTCCCCAAAGCCCAACATAACAATAGCCTCTTAGTGGTGGTGGTGGTGGGGGTAGACAGTCCAATGCAAATGGGGGGGAGGAAGAGATGAGTGATGATGAATGATGGTGGTGGTGACATCCCTCAAACGGGTCCTAGTGGCCTTAGACCCCTCGACAACAATCGAGATAGTGACGGAAATTCTCAGAAGGGGAGGATGTTATAGACATCCCTCACTTAATTAATAGGGTGGGAGCCCTGGGGGATCTCTTCACTAGAATGGAATATTCCATCCCCCCAGCCTTTGCCACAGATCCTGTAGGTCTCCTAAGCAACTTTAGAGACCTTTTCTCCAATGAAATAGAGAATTACATGAATTCTCTGGCGGCTCATGGCAATTTTACTTCATCATTCAAAATCCTCCTTGAGGTTAAAGTAACACTTTAAAACAACGTCTCACAGAAGATGATGACTATAGGGAACACTTCATAACGACACCTGCTAGGCTGGTAACTCTTGAGGAGGTGGGTGATCTTATTGATAGTTGGGTGGGTTATATGATTACACGTCTGGAGGATCTCCTATCAGAAACAGAGGGAAGTGGTTTTATATTATTTAATGTTGATTTCCTCAAAATAGTTATCTGTAATGGTAGTGTAAGGTCAGTTTTGGGGGATTATGTCCCTTATCCCCCCTTTTTAAGGGACGACATGACGTCTTCAACCCAAACCCCAATGGTAACAATGGAACATGCATTATTCAATGCATTGCTGCTTTTCGGGCATCACAACAAGGATGGAAATGGAAACGTATAGGAAGACTTGTAGAGTCTCACTCTAGGGTTAGGAAAATGGTTAAATACGACCATTTATCTTCCCTCTCTCATGGGAGGATATCTCTAAATTGAGAATAGGAATAAACTCTCCATTTTTTTGTATTCAATTCACAACATACAGACGGTGCCTATCACGTCTCTCTTTGCCGTCGCGGTAGCAGACAGTACTCAGACATAGTACCATTATTATTGTTGGGGAGTCTCATGTAAGTCTTATTAAAGACTTGAATAGATTTTTACGGAACTTTACTCGCAGCCACAGGCGAAAGACAGTCTTCTGTAAAAGCTGTCTTTCAGAATATCAAAATTCTAGTGAGCTGAGTCATCACTCTTCTTCCTGCGACATCACTCAAAAAATGATTTATCCCCAGGAGGGGGACACCCTTCATTTTAAAAATACAGGGAAAGGTTACCCTCCATCCCACATAGGATTTTTCGATTTCGAATGCGTGTTAAGTACTGAGGATTGTCTAGGTTCTGTTACAGCAATACATAGGCCTATAGCATACAGCTATATAATTATAATGTTGATAGGAACCACTCCGTCATTGATAAATTCACTTATTTTGGTGGGGACAGTGTCACACATTTCATGGAGCGAGTTGCCACCAAATGGGAAATTATCAGATCCAGCCTGCCCAAATATGAAATAGACATGTCTCTTGAGGATATGGTTCAGTTTTAAAAGGTAGACAAACTCACTGGCTTTCAATTATATTGGAGCTCTTTGCATTACTGCAACCTTCGCCACAAGAATGCTCTAGAGAGTTTAGTCCTAATTGCCCACAATATGTCTTACGACATGGGCTTAATTTTGAGGGAGTTTGCCATGGGTTCAAATATTAAGAGCAATATCCTCATGAGGCAGGGGACTAAATATCTTAAGGTGGAAATAGGCAACCTTAAATTTCTTGATTCACTGGCTTTTATTACGGGCAGTCTTTCGTCCCTAGCAAAGACCCACATTGATTCAGCCAGCCCCTTAACATTCACTCACTCAATGATAGAAGGTTTACCCGAAGAGAGTCATAACCTACTCTTAGGGGGAAAACAGTTTTTCCCTTATGAATATGCCACAAAAATCAGCTGCTTTAATGATGCAACACTTCCCCCTATTGAAATGTTTTACAGCTCCCTAAACAAATCAACCATCACCTTGGAGGAATATAGGCATTCTAAATTAGTATGGGAGGCAACAGGATGTAACTCCTTAAAGGATTACCTCCTAGTTTATTTGAGGTGCGATGTAGGCTTACTAGCTGACATTTTTACTCACCATAGGGTAATTCTAAATGATATCTATTCTTTAGAAATGACTCATTACTGTAGCCTCCCGGGCTACTCCTACGACTGCTTCTTGAAAAGCAGCAAAATATCATTGGAGTTAAGTGCAGATGTCACGTTACACAATCTCTTGTCACAAAACATACGAGGGGGTTTTACAACTGCAGTTAGGAGTTACGTCAGAGCTAACAACCACTATGTCAACCCATCTTTTAACCCTCAGGAGGATAGTTCTCTTTCTTACTATATTTAGATTACAACTCTCTTTACGGGAGTTGTATGACTAAGAAATTACCCTATGGGGGTCTAAGAAGGTTGTCATCTGATGAGATGAACTCCTTCATTAGTGAAGGGAAGATAATGACAGAACAGCCATTCTCTTCTAACAAAGGGTACTGGCTCTTAATTGACACCAAACACATAAGACCTGAAATAGCTAGACTAACAGATGATCTACCCCTTTGTTTACACCATAGGGGGATAAGTATGGAGGATATCTCACCATTTAGTAAGGGACTTCTGGAAACTAATAACATTACAAAGCTCCCTAAAAAAAATTAAGCTGGTTGGGGATCATCTCCCCAAAAAACATTATTTCATATCTCTACACCTCTTACAGCTATTTATTGAGATAGGACTTGAAGTAGAGACTATACACGCCATTTACGAGTTCCACCAGTCAGATTTTATGGCAGAATTTGTTAACACCAACGTTAACAATAGAAATGCCTCCACCAGTAACGATAGGAAAACACTATTTAAATTACTAACAAATAGTGTTTTTGGTAAAACACTATTGAACCCAGCCCGTTATGCCATTGACACCAAACTAGTGACTTCTGCTAGGGCATTTTTACGTGAGGTGAAGAATCCTCGCTTTAAACGTATGGTGCATTTAGGTGACAATAAATTATTGTCCGTCAGTTCCAGACCATTCATTAAAATTACTCACCCTAATTACATTGGGTTCCAGATTCTTGAGCTAGCAAAATACAGTATGTACCATTTTTGGTACAGGGTACTTAAGAAGCACTATACAGATAGGACAGCACTGATATACAGCGATACCGATAGTTTCATCTTCAGTTTAATGACTGAAGATGTCTTTATCGAGATGGGGAAAGAACCCCTTAAATCGTGGATGGACACAAGTAATTTTCCTGAAACTCACTCCTTATATGATCCTACTAAAAGGGTGTTTTAGGACTTTTAAAGTCAGAGGTTTCAGACAGACACATCCTTGAAGTTGTAGCTCTCAAGCCCAAAATGTATAGTTTGCTGTTGCATGACAATTCAAATTCCATTACGGCTAAGGGTATCCCCCGTGCTGTGCAAAGATCTTTAACACATAACCATTTTAAAGAGACCCTACACAGTAATGGAGTAGTAAATACTTTCCAATATTCCCAAATTAGGAATGTAGGAGGGCAAATTGTCACTACCCATAATTCTAAGCGAGGTTTAAGTGCATTTGATGATAAACGCTATTACCTAAATAATACAAAAGCCTAGGCTATGGTCATCCAGACATACCACCTGAGCCCCACCCATCCGCCTCAGCCCAAGGGGTGACCGCTGGAAGTGAAAGTGATGACGTCATCGAGCCACAAGGAGAGGAAGGACAACACCATTCCAGTGAGAGTGAACACTATGACGTCAGCACCCCACTAGGGGAGGAAGAACCACAACACTCCTTTCTCCCTCTGGATGATGACTCATCGTCATCATCATCACCCCAAGAGGAGGAGGAAGACCCCACAACGGACCTGTGGGCACGGAGGAGGGGTCTAGTTAATCAATATTATGGGGGGGAATTAGATTACGACTACGTTTAAGCCACTATGTACTTTTGTTAATATATTGTATGAAACAAGTGTTATTTCTTTTCACCCTCTTTTATTTTGAGTATATATATCCTATATAGCTCCGGACATATATGCATATAGTCCTGGAGGGGCCATTCAGTCTTGTTCAATTATATTTCCTTTAATTACTCTTAAATATTGACATGGTGTTTAAGGAGATACCCAGAGTAAGTGAAATATGGTGAGAGCTCACCGTAGACTACAATTGAGGTGGGTCTATCTGGCACACCGCCTCTGATTCCATTGTATGATAAATGGGCCTATCTGACTCCCCGCCTCTGAGTCCATTGTTTGATAAGTACCTCCCATTGTTTGTTAAGTGGGTCTATCTGGCACGAATCATACTACTGACATGTTTCCAAGTTTCCCATTTCTTTTTTATGGACCCATAGTACAAAGGTGAGCATGACGTTTTCATTTCGCCGCAAAATCTTGGGTGATGGCATTTTTGAAGGCTCCTTTACGTGCAACATGGGGAATTGGATGACGGGTAATGCGAGGTGTGTTGTGCATTGCTTTGGCTAGTTGATCTACTAGTTCATTATGGAGAATACCACAATGCGCTGGGACCCATTGGATAGAGGTATCGTAACCGTTCAATCGATGTTCATGAAGAAGTTGAAGACATGGGTAAACAAACTCCTTGCATGTTGTTGAAGAGTACGTAATTGCTTGAATCGCACTCTTGGAGTCACTGCAGATTGTATATGTCCCGATTGGTAATGTTGTGATTATTTGGAGAGCTTGATATAAGGCATATAATTCAGCTGTGAAAACAGATAGTTGGTTTGGTAATCGCCATCCCTGCTTGAGATGGTATTCCGGTATCCATACAGCGCTAGTGACCGAGGGTACGTTGTTCATGATGATGCGAGATCCATCTGTATAAATCTCTGTGGTATTTGGGTAGCAATTTTTCATTGTTGAGAGAAAGACTGAGGCTATGGCTGAGTTTGGTGCAGACTTTGGAATGCTGTCTTCGAGTTGTATTGCTGTATTAGGAGTTGTATAAAGCCAAGGTGGAATAGGGGGAACAGTAAGTTGGGTTTCCGAGTTTTGGAGTAGAGAGAGGTCTATATTGAGGTTATTTGTAGCCCGTGTGAGGAAAGGTTGCGAGTGATTTGTTGGGAAGCGGGGGATATGTAGGTTAACTGTTGGGTTAATTTTTTATCTGTATGGGTGTGTCTGGTGAGCAGTGGTACAGAGTGACAGATAGTTGGCACACATTATGTCTCGTCTGGTGGCTAGGCTTGTGAGGCCCGTTTCCCCGTAAAGTCCGAGGATAGGAGTGGAACGCATTGCTCCACATATAAGTCGCATGGCATTGTTTTGAATGACCACTAGGCTCTGTAGGTTGGTAGGCGCAGCCGACGCATATGCTTGGCAACAATAGTCTAGTTGGCTGCGAATGTAGGTTGTATAGAAACGAAGCAGGATTTTATGGTGTGCTCCCCAGGTGGTGCCAGTGAGGGCTTTCAGTATGGCGAGTCGGGGTTGTGTCGTCTGTTTAAGGTGTTGAATGTGTGCTTTCCGGGTAAGTGAGGGCGAGTCTAAGTGCATGCCAAGGTTCACATGTTCACATGTTCTTGTACGTGTTGGATGGGAGTGTTGTGTATTGTGAGGGTAGGTAGATGAGCAAGTCTTTTTTTAGTGAAAATTTGATAATAGGTTTTGGTAGTACTAACTTGAAGGCCCTATTGTTGTGTCCAATCTATGAGGTGGTCAAGTGCTGTTTGCATTGTTGAGACTGTGTTAGGTAAGGCATTGTCTGAATAATACAATGTTAAGTCGTCGCGTACGCTGAGAGGTGGACAGGATGGGTGTTTGGCAAATCTGCTAAGAATGCAGCAAAAAGGGTTGGGCTTAGTATGGAGCCTTGTGGGACACCCGTTTGTATTGGGATGTCATCGGAAAACTCGCCTTGTATATAGACTTTAGAGGTCCTGTTCGTAAGATAGGATTTTAACCATAAAAGGAATCTTCCCTGTACGCCTAAACACGCAAGCTTTGCGAGGAGGCAAGTATGAGGAATGCTATCAAAAGCTCCTAACAAATAGCGAGCTAAATGTCTACATTTAGCTCACCTTAAGCGAGCTAAATGTAGCTCGCTTAAGCTGAACATGTTGTCGACGCCGAGCATGGGTAGCAGTATGGCACGGTCAATTTCTTGTCTGAGGGGGAGTTTTTGGGCATGAAAGAAGGGTGTTGAGAGGGTAACTTTAAGATATTCAGCAAGAACATTTGCACGCTCCTGAGGTGTTTGACAGAGTGAACCGTTGATCATCAGGGGAAACGAAGGGAATGTTGGGCGACCTTTAATGCTGTTAAATGTAGCCCAGACTTTTGAATGTGGCGTAGTGGGTGTGAGGCTATCACAAAATTTTGCCCATGATGCTCGCTTTGCTGACAGTATGGTTTTTTTGGCTTCTGCTGTGGCCCGCCGGAGATTAACCCAGTTTTGTAGGGAGGGTTGACGTCTTTGTTTTTGTATGGCTCGTCGGCGTAAGGCGACTGTTCGTGCACATTCTGCGTTCCACCACGGTTTAAGTGGTTTGTTGGACCTATGTCCTGAAATTTTCTTAAGCATTTGGGTGGCTGCAGAATTTATGGCCGAGGTGATTGTGGCCAGTCGCGTGTTTAGGTCTACATCGTCTGTGTCTGGGAGACAGACAGTATCAGCCCATTTTTTCTTATCTAGTTTCTTAATGTTCCACTTGGGGAGCGTTAGGGGGTGGGTTGGTGGCTGAAAGTTAGTAAATTTTATAATGAGAGGTTTGTGGTCACTACCAATATCTGGTCCAGTATGAAACTGTAGTTCATGTTGAAAGTGCGCCGAGCCAAAGCAGATGTCCAATGAGGCTTCATAATTGGTTCTGTAGTTAAAGTAGGTTGCAAGGTAGGGCGGCGAAAGTAGAATATATGGTGTAGTGTCTAGGTAGTTATATAAATCGGTGCCTGCAGTATTTTGGGTACCTCTACTCCATGTGGGGTGGTTTGCATTTAGATCACCTGTAACAATGATCGGTTGCCGTAATTGGTTTAGATAAAATTCCAGTTCATTTAAATTTATTGTGCCACCAGGGTTGTATATACCCAGAAAGGATATGTGTGTACCATTGTAGGGTATTGGGCATGCTAAAATTTCTAGTTTACCATTTACAAAATGTGTAAGCGTTACAGGTTTACATGTCATGTTACTCCGTGTTAGGAGGAAAATACCACCACCCATACGGTTTGGTCTGTCCAGTCTCTGCATCTGAAAGTTTTTAAAAATAGGATTTTGTTTGGGAGTGAGCCAGGATTCGGTTATGAAAGCTTAGTATTAAACTGCACCGTCATATATATTGTGAATATTTGAGTTTACCTGGAAAGCTGGATTGAAAATTATGACCAAACTTAACCTTCTTAGTGTTTGAAGATAAACATTTTATTGCATCTTAAATACCATTAGTACTTAACCTATAGCTATATTGAATTACAGTTTTATAAAATTAATAAAAGTAAACTAAAATATTTTAATAAATTGTAAAGTATTTCAAGATATTTAAAAATTTTGTATAAAATCTCTAACATTATTTCAAAATTAAAAGGAAATTTTTTATATTTTAACCTTGTGTATAGCAAGTTGAAAAATACCCTTAAAATTCTTAGGGATTCTATTTAACTCTAGAAGCATAAATGGGTCGGTAAATATAACAGCCCCGGTAGTGCAATTAAGCTTTATGTTTGACACTAAGGTCATCAAATTGCTCGTAAGAGATGGTGCGAGTGTGTTATCTACGATAACATGTCTGGTCGCTACACTACCTCATATAATGTTGATGCTGTGTAACTACCGTAACAGTGGGGCTGAACACTGATATTGGTTATCAATCCTCAAACTATTAAAAAAGGACACACTTGCATCAAGTAACTTTATTAAGATTTTGAGCACCAAAGTGCTTTTAAAAAATACGAGATAATGACTCACGTTCTATAAACAATGTTTAATACATTGAAAGATATAATATTTAAATAAACAAAAATGTTTATGAAATAAGTAATTCTCAAAGTTTCTATATAAATATTTTGAATTATTATATATTTCTACGTAATATGCAAATCAATACATTATGTTTTTTTTAAATATTATAAACATGTTGAATTCCTATTTCAAACTTAATAATATTGTCTTGAATTGTAAAATATATATTTATTTATTCATATATTTGCCTGTTTTTATTTTGTTATTTGATTTCCTGAAAGCCACTAACCCTTGTGGCCTCGACAAGGACAGGAATACGGCAGCTTGTCGAAAGTTTCATCTTTTTGCCTTGATGATCTGAAAAGATGTATTTTGAAACTCAACAGACCTCTGGCATTTATAGTTTGGGCGGGTAGGCGGTTCCATGGGTTAATAACCCTGTGGGTGAAGAAGCATCTCCTGTTCCATGTCCTACATTGTGGCTTGTTGAGCTTGACACTGTTGTTACTTGTTAGTGTTACATTGTGGCTTGTTGAGCTTGACACTGTTGCTCCTTGTTTGTGTTACATTGTGGCTTGTTGAGCTTGACACTGTTGTTCCTTGTTTGTGTTATATTGTGGTTTGTTGAGCTTGACAATGTTGCTCCTTGTTTGTGTTACATTGTGGCTTGTTGAGCTTGACACTGTTGTTCCTTGTTTGTGTTACATTGTGGCTTGTTGAGCTTGACACTATTGTTCCTTGTTTGTGTTACATTGTGGCTTGTTGAGCTTGACACTGTTGTTCCTTGTTTGTGTTACATTGTGGTTTGTTGAGCTTGACATTGTTGTTTGTGTTACATTGTGGCTTGTTGAGCTTGACACTGTTGTTCCTTGTTTGTGTTACATTGTGGCTTGTTGAGCTTGACGCTGTTGTTTGTGTTACATTGTGGCTTGTTGAGCTTGACACTGTTGTTTGTGTTACATTGTGGCTTGTTGAGCTTGACGCTGTTGTTTGTGTTACATTGTGGCTTGTTGAGCTTGACACTGTTGTTTGTGTTACATTGTGGCTTGTTGAGCTTGACACTGTTGTTCCTTGTTTGTGTTACATTGTGGCTTGTTGAGCTTGACACTGTTGTTCCTTGTTTGTGTTACATTGTGGTTTGTTGAGCTTGACACTGTTGTTTGGGTTACATTGTGGCTTGTTGAGCTTGACACTGTTGTTTGTGTTACATTGTTGCTTGTTGAGCTTGACACTGTTGTTCCTTGTTTGTGTTACATTGTGGCTTGTTGAGCTTGACACTGTTGTTCCTTGTTTGTGTTACATTGTGGCTTGTTGAGCTTGACACTGTTGTTCCTTGTTTGTGTTACATTTTGGCTTGTTGAGCTTGACACTGTTGTTTCTTGTTTGTGTTACATTGTGGCTTGTTGAGCTTGATACTGTTGTTCCTTATTTGTGTTACAATGTGCGATGTTAACGCTATCGGTCTGTAATTTTTTTGCCTCTGCCTTATTTCCTCCTTTATGAAGTGGTGCTATCTCTGCTGTTTTTAGTATATCAGGAATAACGCCAGTATCTAGGCTTTGTCTACACAGAATGTGAAGGGCCTGCGAAAGTGGTTTTTACAGTTCTTGATGAATATGGAGTTTCAAGAATCCGGGCCTGGTGCAGAATGCATAGGCATACTGTTTATGGCTTCTTCAAAATGCAGTGGGATAGGGTGACGTCTGATATATGATTTGATGTTGGTATCATATCCATGAAAAATTCATTTGGGTTATCAATCTTTAGTGCGTTTAATGGCTCGCTGAAAACAGAGTCGTACTGCTTCCTCATTAACTCGCTCATTTCTTTGTTATCATCGGTGAGAGTTCCATCTCCCTTTCGCAGGGGCCAGATACTAGATGTGGTTTTTGATCTTGATTTTGCATTGGAGAAAAAATATTTCGGGTTTTCTCTATTTCACTGATGGCCTTTTGCTCTCTTTGCCTCTCCTGGGTTTTGTATGATTCATGTACCTTGAGTTCAATTGTTTCTATTTCTCTACCTAACCTTCTTCGCCATTCTTGAGATAGGGTGCGACTCTCAAGTTGTTCTGCGATTCGTTTTCTTCGCCTATATAGGGAACGACGTTCTCGTTCCAATCTGCATCTCTTCCTCTTTTTTCTTAGGGGGATGCGGTTTGAACATATTTCTAGTGCTACTGAGCTTATTTTTTCCAGGCACTGGTTCAGGTTCGCATTTTCTAGCTGTTCTTCCCAGTTTATTTCTGTGAAGTCCTGGTTTATTTGCTCCCAGTATATCTGTTTATTATTGATGTTGAATTTGCTGAAATCTCCTCCACCGGGAATCTGGACTGGTTTTGAAGGTCTATTTCCCATGGTTGTCATAACTTCAATTAAGTTGTGATCTGAGTAACAGGTATTTGTAATCATTATGTTCCTGATCAATTCATCATTATTAGTGAAAATGAGGTCCAGCGTGTTCTCCTTCCTAGTTGGTTCTACTATTTGCTGGTTTAAGGCAAACCTGTCGCACGTCCGTAGCAGGTCATTTGCATGTGCCTGTTCATTAAGGCTACTTCCTGGTATTCTTTCTGATATTACTGTATTAGCCAGGTGCTTCCATTTCAGGTGCCGTAGGTTGAAGTCCCCAAGCAGGATGATGTTCGGAGCTGGATTTGTAAGGTTTTCCAAGCAGTGTTCTATTTTCATTAGTTGGTCTTTAAACTGCTGAGGTTTTGCCTCCGGTGACTTATATACAAGGACAATAACTACATTTAGAATCTCTATTTTGATTATCAGCACTTCCATCATTTGAGGTGTTTAGCAGCTCGGTACAGATGAGTGTGTCTTTGATGTATAGGATGACCCCACCCTGAAGCCGGTGTTTCCTATCACATCTGAAACGATTGTACTGTGAGATCCATATTTCACCATCATGATAGTCCTTTGTGTGGGTTTCTGTTAGGGCTGCAAACACTGCATTTGCCTCATGAAGGAGACCATCTATAAAGTGAACTTTGTTGGATTTGCGTGTTTTTATAACTTGAATGTTGGCAAATATAAATGATGTTATCGTGGTAGTGGAAGTGCTGGATGCCTTACTTGGTGTTAATATCTGAGGCTCCGGTAAGGCGGCCACTGTGTTTGCGTCCAGGGTGTGTTGTTTTCGAAGCGATTCGTCCAGTTTCGGTAGTGGGGCGGGTGTTGTGTGGTGTAGTACCTGTTTGTTCGTTGGTAATGTGTATTCCAGTCTTGTGGGTATCTCCCTTCCCCTCTGTAATCCTGTAGTGGTTCCATCTGACTGTTCCTCTCTCATATATTTTCTACTCTGTTTCTGCCTTCTTCTAAAAAATTGCCAGTAGTGTCATATTGATCTTCCCGTCTATAACGCTGTGTACCTCTCACGTGGAATTCCGGACACTGTTAGATTGTAGCATTTTTTGTCCCTAATTGAAAATTGACATAATTTGGGGTGGAAGTCTCTACACCCTGTTCCAAAACGACATCTACCCTTCGCCAACATGTTCCTGCATTTTCGAGGATGCAGAAAATGACATTTTGTTCCTAATTTTCCATATTTGCACATTCCTTTAGCGTAGAATTTGTAAATGTGTTCCGGTTTTGCGTTTTTCAAGGTATTTATATCTGTGTCTGTCTTGTCTACCTCTTTTTTGGAGCCATCTCCGCTTTTCGTCCCAATTCCTTCATTTATGCACTCTGTCTCACTGTTGCTCTCATCGTTTATATTACCTGGCTCTGCAATATTGCTGTTATTATGTACTACAATACCCTCTTCTTCCACATTACTGCTGCGGTTCTCTAAACTATCTGTTCCTGGGTTTTGGTCGTTAACCAATGTTGTCTTTTCCCAGTCCGCATATATCACTGGTAGCTTGTCTGTGAATGATAATCTCTGTGACTCGGGAATGTTTTTCATCAGTGTAGTTATGTTCTCTAACATTAATATGTCATCTTTGCAAACCCAGAAAATTCTTTGCCTTTTTGTGCATCCTGGAGCTAATTCTGTACAGCCCAGGTGAAATCTTATGTTACAGATGCAACACTTAACGCCTACATTACGTTTTCCCAGTACTCCCGAACACTCGCCACACCTCTCCATTGTCTGATGTATTGTATTGTATTTGTGGTTCACTGTATGGATCACTTGATGATGTCAGTCCTTTTAACTATAAAATTATATGTATATATTTATATGTTTAATATTTATAATATTATATGTATACTGTATATTTGTAATATTATGTATGTTATTTTGTTCAAATTTTATGGCAGGTACTTAGCGTAGGGTAGCGAAGCTGATCCCCGGTCGGTACAGGAGACCTCTTGTTGCCCCAGGTTGATGTCACCAGTTTCCAGTTACTCGATTTGTAACCACTGATGCCGCCTCTTGCCACTGTTCTATATTTCTAGTATTCTATATTTATAATATTCTATGCACGATTTTCCTTCACTTCCAACTTATATGTTGTTGTGATACCCGTGGGTGGGTCTCGACCGTCTAGATTCTAACAGAGCGACACGCAGCTTTCAGCAACAATTACGACTAGAGGCGACTCAACCTCCATTAAGTGTGCGATCACTTAGTCGTTGAATCGCTGCTAGGTAGTTTACTGGTCCGTCCCTCGGAAGCCTCAACGCCCTTCACGGATTTACGTTTTTCCTAGGGTTTTGGGTCGTCTAATAACGCCCTCGGACCTATCTCCTGGCGTCCCACAGAAAAATCCGCCCAGACATCCCACAAGGAACTGCTGTTGAGAGTATGGTGGCTCCCAACACCTCTGAATG
This sequence comes from Procambarus virginalis, assembly GCA_020271785.1. Classification (NCBI taxonomy): domain Eukaryota; kingdom Metazoa; phylum Arthropoda; class Malacostraca; order Decapoda; family Cambaridae; genus Procambarus; species Procambarus virginalis. The sequence continues at coordinate 100,787 of WNGS01167885.1, read as the reverse complement.
AATTGCCATGGGTCGAGTATGGTACCGAGTCCAATCAACTCAGAGCGGTCTCCTTTTCCAAAAATCTTAACAGCCTATCTTATTAACTAAACCCTAATAGTATCAGCCCGCATGAACCAAAGATTCGCCAATCCCCACTCAAACACACTGACATGAGGCGCACTGCTAATCCTGGCCCGTGGCTGTCTCCCTAGCATCCACGCACGTGTCCAAATGCCTAGACGCATGAGCCTTTCAACAATTTCAAACAAAATTGTTGAAACCACCGCTGTGCACCATTGTAACATTGGGGGGGGGGGGTCTGATGAATGTGACTCTTACCCCTTCTTCTTCTCTCTACCCGTATTCTTACTTTAGTTCTCTCTAAGAGACCCAAGGCTTTCACGCGGGCCGACCCCACGCCACGTGGTCTCAAGACGATTGACCGACTTAAGATTCTACACCCGTATGACGTGACATAGGCTTTTAGCAAAACCCTAAGGTCACCTTTCCGCCGCCACCACCAGACCAGTAACACTGAGCAATGATCGAGGTCTGGATCGATCACGGTTATCAATCAATCTTGGGGCTTGATCCCCACTAGTAACATATAACCTTGGATCTTACGTATGGAGTAATTAAAATCAACAGGAATGATAATCCTGATTCAATGTTAGAATCGGCGCCCAATTCAACTCGGCCTCGTGGGAACCACGTGACAAAGACAATTCACATAAATATACAAAAATGGAAATAATGAAAAGGCACATTACAAAACTAAATGGTTTATTCAAAACTAAACAAGATCTAAATAAATGGCACTCCCTGACGTTTGAACACTCCCTGACTGAACATTTAAAGGCAATGATTGGACCTATTGAACTCAAGCTACAAGAATCATACAAAACCCAGGAGAGGCAAAGAGAGCAAAAGGCCATCAGTGAAATAGAGAGAAATCCGAAATATTTTTTCTCCTATGCAAAATCAAGATCAAAAACCACATCTAGTATCGGGCCCCTGCGAAAGGGAGATGGAACTTTCACTGATGACAACAAAGAAATGAGCGAGTTACTGAGGAAGCAGTATGACTCTGTTTTCAGCGAGCCATTAAACGCACTAAAGATTGATAACCCAAATGAATTTTTCATGGATATGATACCAACATCAAATCATATATCAGACGTCGACCTATCCCCACTAGATTTTGAAGAAGCCATAAACAGTATGCCTATGCACTCTGCACCAGGCCCGGGTTCTTGGAACTCCATATTCATCAAGAACTGTAAAAAACCACTATCGCAGGCCCTTCACATTCTGTGGAGACAAAGCCTAGATACTGGCGTTATCCCTGACATACTAAAAACAGCAGAGATAGCACCACTCCATAAAGGAGGAAATAAGGCAGAGGCAAAAAATTACAGACCGATAGCACTAACATCGCACACCATAAAAATTTTTGAGAGAGTGCTAAGAGGTAAGATCACAAAATACATGGAATCACAGCATCTCCATAACCCCGGACAACATGGTTTCAGAACAGGGCGGTCTTGCCTGTCGCAGTTGCTGGACCACTATGATATGGCATTAGATGCTATGGAAGACAAACAAAACGCTGATGTAATTTACACAGATTTCGCAAAAGCTTTTGATAAATGTGACCATGGAGTTATTGCACATAAAATGCGTTCAAAAGGAATTACCGGGAAAATAGGCAGATGGATCTACAATTTCCTGACTAACAGGACCCAGTGTGTAATAGTCAACAAAATAAAATCCAGCCCATCAATCGTGAAGAGCTCAGTCCCCCAGGGTACTGTGCTTGCCCCAGTACTTTTTCTCATCCTCATATCCGACATAGACAAGAACACAACCTATAGTACTGTATCATCCTTTGCAGATGACACTAGGATTTTCATGAGAGTAGGCAACATAGAGGACACAGCAAACCTCCAATCAGATGTAGATCAGGTCTTTCTATGGGCTACAGAAAATAATATGGTGTTTAACAAGGACAAGTTCCAGCTCATGCGCTACGGAAAAACTGAAAATATAAAAACGGAAACCACGTACAAAACTCAGGCAAATCCTAACATAGAACGAAAAGGCAATGTAAAGGATCTGGGTGTACTCATGTCAGAAGACCTTACCTTTAAAGAACACAATAAAGTAGCCGTCACAACTGCAAGAAAAATGACAGGTTGGATAACAAGTACTTTTCACACTAGAGATGCTATACCGATGATGATACTTTTCAAAACGCTTGTGCTCTCTAGAGTGGAGTACTGCTGCACAATGATAGCCCCTTTCAAAGCTGGAGAAATTACTGACCTGGAGAGCGTGCAGAGATCCTTTACTGCTAGAATCCACTCAGTAAAACATCTAAATTACTGGGACCGACTAAAGAGCCTAAATCTGTACTCCCTTGAGCGCAGGCGGGAGAGATACATAATAATTTACACGTGGAAAATAATTGAGGGGCTGGTCCCAAACCTGCACACAGAAATAACATCACATGAGACCAGAAGACATGGCAGGATGTGCAGAATACCCCCGTTGAAAAGCAGAGGTGCAGCAGGTACTCTGAGAGAGAACTCTATCAACATCAGAGGCCCGAGACTGTTCAACATGCTTCCGTTACACATAAAGGACATAACTGGCAAACCCCTCACAGTGTTCAAGAGAGAACTGGATAAGCACCTCCAAAGGATACCTGATCAACCAGGCTGTGACTCATACGCAAGGCTGCGAGCAGCCGCGTCTAACAGCCTGGTTGATCAGGCCAGCAATCAGGAGGCCTGGTTGACGACCGGGCCGCGGGGACGCTGAGCCCCGGAAGCACCTCAAGGTATCCCTATAAAACTCTGAGCAACTTTACCTCTAAGTTGACGAGCTGGGTGGAGTGCTGGTCTTGGGGCCGATGATGGAAAGGCCACCTTGCCCGAGTTCCTCTTCAAGCCACTTCAGTAGGACTGAAAACAGATGTTATTTCACCCAGTGGGATATAAACCCATGGAGCAGCCTACCCGCTGAGTAGGCATTTTGGTATTTACGGCATTTTGGCCGTAAATGCCAAAATCCAGCTAGAATATATCATTAGGACAATAGGCGGGACTTTTAACAAGCCCTCGGCTTTCTGTCCTCGTCGAGGCCAATAAATAGTTAGTGACCCTTGGGTAAATTTAGGTAAATAAATACCATCGCTTCTTAAATATTGGGAGCGACAAAGAAGGCCACACAATATCTCTTAGAATTACGAAGGCAAACAAGAAATGTAACATAATTGTTTACTGCAATATCAGTGCTGGCTGTAGAAGTTTAAAAAACAGTTTTAGTTCCAAATATACTAATTTTATAAGAAAATTCGACGTAAATAGGTGGCAAGTGATCACGGGTAAGCTCCGATATGCCAGCGTCGTGATTAGCTGCAGCTGTAAGAACAAAAATGTTACCTTTTCTTTGATAGGCCAAACGAAAAGCCCTAGTGACATCTAGCGAGACTTAAGTGAAGTTGCTAAAATCTTCGTAAGTATATCTCTCTGAATTGGACATAGGAACGTTCTTAGGCAATACTTACGAACCTTCGTAGCACACTTACTTAAAAATAAATACATGGAGCTTCGTGAATCTAGGTCCTGGTTGCTACACTACCTCGAATAATGTTGATACTGTGTAACTATTGTTAACATTGAGCTGAGCACTAACACTGGGTATCACTCTTTTTACTAATATGAATATGATACAACTGTATGAAATAAATTTATTAAGGTTTCGAGCACCTAAGTGATTACATATATAAATTATTACAACAATAGCTTACAAAAGATTCCCAAACGTGGTCATTGAAATAATTTTCATAATAAAAAAAATCATAAAATAAAAGTTTCTTAAAGTTTCTATATAAATTTTATTTAAATATTAAATGTTTTTGTAAATATTTAAAAAAAACATAAAAAAGTACATTATATATATAAAATTGTATAAAAAAACAACTTTTTTATATTCCAAACTGAATAATATGGCCTTGAATTATACAATATTTATTTAGTTTTTTAACTGCCCTTTTTTGTGCTAGTTTACCTGATAGCTACTATCCCTAGTGGCCTCGACGAGGACTGGAAGCTGGCGGCATGTCGAAGGTCCCCTCTTTTTACCTTGATTATTTTTCCAAGTACATTTTAAAACTCAACTGGTTTTGGCATTTAGAAATTGGGCGGGTAGGCGGTTCCATGGGCTGATAACCCTGTGGGTGAAGATGCATCTCCTGTTCTCAGTCCTACATTGTGGCTTGTTGAGCTTGACACTGTTGTTCCTTGTTTGTGTTACATTGTGGCTTGTTGAGCTTGACACTGTTGTTCCTTGTTTGTGTTACATTGTGGCTTGTTGAGCTTGACTCCGTTGTTCCTTGTTTGTGTTACATTGTGGCTTGTTGAGCTTGACACTGTTGTTTGTGTTACATTGTGGCTTGTTGAGCTTGTCACTGTTGTTCCTTGTTTGTGTTACATTGTGGCTTGTTGAGCTTGACACTGTTGTTCCTTGTTTGTGTTACAATGTGGCTTGTGGAGCTTGACACTGTTGTTCCTTGTTTGTGTTACATTGTTGCTTGTTCAGCTTGACACTCTTGTTCCTTGTTTGTGTTACATAGTGGCTTGTTCAGCTTGACACTGTTGTTCCTTGTTTGTGTTACATTGTGGCTTGTTGAGCTTGACACTGTTGTTCCTTGTTTGTGTTACATTGTGGCTTGTGGAGCTTGACACTGTTGTTCCTTGTTTGTGTTACATTGTGGCTTGTTGAGCTTGACACTGTTGTTCCTTGTTTGTGTTACATTGTGGCTTGTTGAGGTTGACACTGTTGTTCCTTGTTTGTGTTACATTGTGGCTTGTTGAGCTTGACACTGTTGTTCTAAGTTTGTGTTACATTGTGGCCTGTTGAACTTGACACTGTTGTTCCTTGTTTGTGTTACATTGTGGCTTGTTGAGCTTGACACTGTTGTTCCTTGTTTGTGTTACAATGTGGCAGTATTATTATTAAAAAGTTTTATTCCATTAGTAATGGCCTAACAACGATAGTTTAGATTTATTATTATGTGATGATGTAGATCGCTTGGCTGATTCCTCTACATGTAGCACTGAACAAATGTGCCCAGACCTCTTCCTCTGTTACACAATTTGGCATTGGGTAACAATTCAGCCCGTCCTCCAAAAATGGGGAGGTAAATGTAACAGTACAAGTAAGTGCAATTATGAACTATTCCTAGCAGTCAGGAATTGTACTTATTTTCACTTAGTATTAAACCATAGTCATATATATTGTGAATATTGGAGTTAACCTGAAAAGCTGAATAGAAAACCATGACCTAACCTAACCTTTTTCAGTGTCTGAATGAGCATTTTATTGCATCCTAATTACAATTACTACCTAACTTAAACTATATTGATTTGACAATTTTTTAAACTAATGAAATAAAATTAAAATATTTCAATAAATTGAAATGCCCTTTAGGATATTTTCAAATTTGGTATAAAATATCTATTGTTTAATAAAAGTGGAAAATACTTTTTTTTATATTTAAAACTAGTGTATAAGACATTAAATATTAAACTTTATCTTAAACATCTGAGTGTCTTTACAGAAAGTGAGGAGAATGAATGGGAAGGTAAATGTAACAGCTCCAGGAAGTGTAATTATGTATTATTCCTAACAGTCAGGAAATTAACTAATTACACTTAGTACTGAACAAATTAACGTACTGTCAATTCAGAGGATGGGTTGCACAATAAAACTAATTTGTTTATTAATAGATAAGTGCACCTGTGAGTAAAAAAAAATCCTGTCTGCTGTAAAATATTGATGCAGTTATTTAAATAAAAAATATAATGAAACAAATATTTCTGGCTTATTTTTATTCTATCATTTGTACTGTATATCCAAAGAAGTGAAAAATTGAGACATAGTGCACAATTTTTTGAATGATACAAAAGAAATACGACTATTACATATCAATATGAGATCTTAATTATCCGTGGTTAACATGATTTAATAAGGATAATACTGGTAATAATAGAAACTGTAATTTAAAACCTATATTACTTAATTGTTTTTATTGAAAAGCTTAGATGTACACAGCAATGTGCTTTTACCCTATTCTTTATGAAAGATTACGCGGTGTAGATCAAAAACTAGCTCTAAGTTCATCTAATATTCCCACCTTACAGGATGGTTAATCACACATGGAATCAGGGGAGAAAATCATTATTAACTGCCTCAAGACAAAAAAACAAATCAACTCTGACTAAACAACAACTTCACGATTTTCACATGAGGTAAACATTGAATCATAGTAGCATTATATTATAATTACTCCTACCAGTTTCTCACAAGACTCCTCTCAAACAATGTATTTTCTTTTTTTAACAAGGCTTAAGTATACACAGCAATGTGCTGCTTCCCTATTCTGTATGAAGGACCACACAGTGTAGATCAAAACCCAGCTACAAGCTCATCCAACATCCTCACCTCACAGGACGGCCAGTCATACATGGTGTCAGGAGAGAACAAGATATGTAAGGCTGATCTATGAGCCTCCACAGGCAAAATCTGAGTACAGCACAAGAATATCTTCCAATACAACATATTGTTCTTATATCTTCCCACATACAACACATAACTAAGAAAGTCTCTAAAACAGTTGGTATACTGTCCAAAATCAGATATTATGTACCTAACTCTGCTCTCATCTCTCCATATTAGGCACTAATCTATCCCTATCTCAACTATGGTATCTGTGCATGGGGTTCAACCACTGCAAACCACTTCAAGTCCATCATCACCCAGCAAAAATCTGCTATCAGAATAATATCAAATTCTGCTTTCAGACAACACTCAGCCCCCTTGTTTAACTCCCTAAACATGCTAAACATAATCTCACTCTATAAATTCTCTTGTGTCAACTACACCTACAAAACCCTCTTCTTAAATGCAAATCCTGCTCTGAAACTCTTCCTGGACAGATGTAATAGGACCCATTATCACCACACCAGAAATAAATATCTCTTTGATATCCCCAGAGTTAAACGTAATCTGTGTAAACACTCTATGCAAATAAAGGGACCCAGTTTATGGAACTCACTCCCTATTGAATTGAAAAGCTGTCCAACTTTTACATCATTCAAAAAAATACTAAAAAGTACCTAATTTCATCTTCATAGTTTTTCACCTTTTGCCTTAAAATTGCACTGTATCTATTGCTACCCAATCTCCGAACCTTTATGTTCCCAATTTGAACATCTTTACCATTGTGATCATTGCTGTCTTCTTATATGTGCTGCTAATCTGCTGTATGGTGTTTATTAATCTTGTTTATCTGTATCTATTGCTACCCAGTCTCCCAATCTTTATGTACCCAATCTGAACATCTTTACCATTGTGATCATTGCTGTCTTATATGTGCTGTCAATCTGCTGTATAGTGTCTATTAATCTTGTTTAAATTACCAATCAAGCTGTCAATGTAATCAATCAAAGCTTTAATATAACAATGTGCTTTAATATACTTACTAAGCTCTCTCATCTCATTTTTATCTTGCAATGTATTTGTTATCATTTATCAAGTCTGATAGAAATTACCTACTTAAAATTTTCTGTTAGATTAAGGACCTGCCCGAAACGCTGCGCGTACTAGTGGCTTTACACGATTGTAAATACTGTCCTATTCAATGTATTCTCACAAACCCAATGTACCTTCTTGTATATAAATAAATAAATAAATAAATAAATAAATAAATAAATAAATAAATATTCCTGATTGTATGAAGCAATTACAGAGCTCAAAGTACCTCATACCATTTGGTCTGAAGTCACTGATACTCTAACAGGGCAATCACAGATATAGTGTTGGAGAAAATGTATCATCAAGTAGGGCTGAAAACAGATGTTATTTAACCCAGAGTGTTATAAACCCTTGGAACTGCCTACCCCCCTGAGGCCGTAAATGCCAAAATCCAGCTAGAATATATCATTAGGACAATAGGCGGGACTTTTAACAAGCCCTCGGCTTTCTGTCCTCCTCGAGGCCAATAAATAGTTAGTGACCCTTGGGTAAATTTAGGTAAATAAATACCATCGCTTCCTAAATATTGGGAGCGACAAGGAAGGCCACACAATATCTCTTAGAATTACGAAGGCAAACAAGAATTGTAGCATAATTGTTTACTGCAATATCAGTGCTGGCTGTAGAAGTTAAAAAAAACAGTTTTACTTCCAAATATACTAATTTTATAAGAAAATTCGACGTAAATAGGTGGCAAGTGATCACGGGTAAGCTCCGATATGCCAGCGTCGTGATTGGCTGCAGCTGTAAGAACAAAAATGTTACCTTTTCTTTGATTGGCCAAACGAAAGCCCTAGTGACATCTAGCGAGACTTAAGTGAAGTTGCTAAAATCTTCGTAAGTATATCTCTCTGAATTGGACATAGGAACGTTCTTAGGCAATACTTACGAACCTTCGTAGCACACTTACTTAAAAAAATACATGGAGCTTCGTGAATCTAGGTCCTGGTCGCTACACTACCCCGAATAATGTTGATACTGTGTAACTATTGTTAACATTGAGCTGAGCACTAACACTGGGTATCACTCTTTTATAAATAATAAATAAATATGTTTTATTCAGGAAAGGTACATACATAAAGTGATTTTACATAAGTGGATTTATAGATAGAGCTAGTACATACAATGCCTAAAGCCACTATTACGCAATGCGTTTCGGGCAAGAAAAACATTAATATCTAAAACTTAATACTAATTGAGCAAAAAGAATAAAATGTATTGAGAACAGATACAAATAAAGATAAAAAAAGGGGGGAACATGACTGAAAAGCAGCACAAATACAATAGGTAGACAAACAGCGTTGAATAAAAAAAAATAACATACATGGGTTGACAATAGAGTGGTAAGGTAGGTTACAGGGAATTAATCAGGTAGTGTTTAGTTTTAATCTTAAACTGGTTGAGAGAGGTACAGTCTTTAACATGGTTGGGAAGGTCTTCCACATTCTGGTCCCTTGATTTGTAGAGCATTTCTAGTTTGATTAAGTCGTACTCTTGGAATATCAAAACTGTATTTATTTCTGGTGTGGTGCTCATGGGTTTCTGTTACAGCTTTCAATGAAGCTTTTGAGGTCAGGATTGGCATTACAGTTCAGCGTTTTATATATGTATAATACACATGAGAGAATGTGCAGTGACTTAATATCTAACATATTCAGAGATTTGAGTAGGGGTACCGAGTGATGTCTGGGGCCAGAGTTGGATATTGTCCTAATAGCAGCTTTGTGTTGAGTAATAAGAGGACGTAATGATTTTGGGTAGTAGAACCCCAAGCA
>WNGS01167885.1:78759-90428 GCA_020271785.1 Procambarus virginalis | reverse complement strand
TGAGGGTGGTGAGTGTGCTGCAGTGGTCTCTGGTGCTGGGGGTGATGTTTGTGTTTCAATTTCAACATAGGCGTTCGAGTCGTCATCAGAAGACGTGGTGTAACTTGCAGGAGAAGTTGGCGGCAATGCCACGGTATCTGATGTAGTTGCTGGTGTATCTGGAGTTGTAGGGTCCAGGTTGACAGGCGTCTCTGGAACGGGGTCGGGCTCTGGTGGAGAGGAGCCAGCAGTAAACATGGCCTCTGGAATTACGAACGTGGGAAGATTGTTTGCCTTGTATAGTTCATTTAGTATTCTGTACCGTTGTCTGAGATCACCTCCTGAGAGTTCAGTAGCGAAGTGTATCAAAGCTGCTACAGTGCTGTCAGAGGTGGCTGGAGGCGGTGTGAGTGAGGATTGGTGCAGAGGCGTCGTCTGATGCTGTGATTGGCTGGCGCGGGAGTTGCTGGTCCAGTAGTTGGGTTGCGCGCCGCTCGCGGCGCCACTTGTCGGGAGAGTTGGGAAGGCTTGTTCTTGAATATTAAATTCCTTCGTTTTTGGAGTAGAGTTTCTTGGTCTGGCTTCTGTCATTTGCTTGATTTCCTCTTGTCGCTTGGGGCAGTCTTGAGAGACGGCTGTGTGGTCACCGTCGCAGAGTAGACAACGTTTGGTGGCAGCTGTGCAGGTCTTGTGATGATGTTCCCCAGCACAGATGCTGCATTTCTGCTTCGGATTTGGGCACTTTTGTGAATAGTGGGTGTATTGATAACACCGAAAGCACTGACGCAGGTGGAAATATCGCTGCCTGGAGATCTGGTGGGGTGTGCAGGCCACTCCACAGCATCTGAGGCCGTTGTCGGCCGCGAGAGTAGCCTCTGCCGGAGTCTTGAGGGTGACCTTGAGGGTTGGCTTTCTGTTTACATCCTGCTGAATGAGGTGGGCCGATATGGCCGTGAGGGATCTGTTTTGGGTGTTTATGCTCTTCACAATCTCAGAAGCTGGTCGTTCAGCGATGATGTCACTCACTCTGTGAATGAATATAGTCCTTACTGCCAGGAACTGGTAGGGAGGCAGGAGTGTTAGGCCCTGTGCTTCGAGTGCAGTGGTCGTTGTCGTGGTGAATAGGCTTTCTAGTGCTGCTGCACTACTGAAAAGAATTTGGGGCCCATTCACGTCCATAACGACGTCGATGGGTGCTACCCCAGAGGTTGATGATAGTAGATTCATTATCTCGATCTTGCTGTATGTGGTGTCGGTTCCTCGGAACCGCACCTTCACTCTGAACAGCATGTTCAGGAGGCTCTAATCGTTGCTGCCCTATATTTATCCCCCGGCAGTGCTGGGTGCAGGAGAGCCTGAACTAGAGGGTTGCACTTTCTTTAAGAGGTCTCCCGTCTCTTACCGGTATAATGCACCGGATCAGGGTGGGGTCTGACCTCCTAAAGCAAAGTACTCTGATTCTTGTATTCCGAAGAATCCGAATCCGAATAATACAGGAGAAGATGCCCATTGGGGCGAGCCTTGAAGTGGGGACAGCTGAAGAGAAGTCGGTGAGAGGAAATGCTGAAGTTGAAGAAAAAGTGCCAGGGCTAGACCCAGCTGCTTGTCCGAGTGTAGATGCTGTATCAATCCATATCTGGCTAGGCTGGGAGACGGGTCTGGAAGGCGGCAGTGGAGGTTTTCTTTCCTCTTGGTGTGTGGAGTGTGTCTACGTCGGGTACCACCATCTCAAAACGAGCAGAATTAGGTCCCCATCCCCCTAAAGAGGGGGAAGAGAGCGGCTGCTCTCAGTTGGTTTCTTCTTAGAATCTTCTATTTTTCTTACTTCTAGTAGTCATTTGATGTTCCTTGTACTGGGGTAGTCAGGTGGAAGAGATCCTTAAACAATGTTGCTTCATCGCACTGTGAGAAGATTTCTTCTTTCGATACATTCCAATATTGTTGGTTTGGGTTGTTCAGCACGGCTTCTGCAAACTTCACATTGTAGATTTTACTGGTGAGGCGCCTGTATTCAGGAGATCCATATCTGCTTATCACATTCCTCGTAGAGTTGGTCGAGTATTGGAGATTGCACTGGTAATGAGTGTGGTGAGTGTGCTGCAGTGGTCTCTGGTGCTGGGGGTGATGTTTGTGTTTCAATTTCAACATAGGCGTTCGAGTCGTCATCAGAAGACGTGGTATCAGAAGCCACGGTATCAGATGTGGTGTAGGAGTTGCTGGTGTATCTGGAGTTGCTGGTGTATCTGGAGTTGTATGTCCAGGTTGACAGGTCTCTGAACGGGTCGGGCTCTGGCGTCTCTGGAACGGGGTCGGGCTCTGGCGTCTGGAACGGGGTCGGGCTCTGGTGGAGAGGAGCCAGCAGTAAACATGGCCTCTGGAATTACGAACGTGGGAAGATTGTTTGCCTTGTATAGTTCATTTAGTATTCTGTACCGTTGTCTGAGATCACCTCCTGAGAGTTCAGTAGCGAAGTGTATCAAAGCTGCTACAGTGCTGTCAGAGGTGGCTGGAGGCGGTGTTGTGAGGATTGGTGCAGAGGTGTCGTCTGATGCTGTGATTGGCTGGCTCGGGAGTTGCTGGTCCAGTAGTTGGGTTGCTCGCCGCTCGCGGCGCCACCCGTCGGGAGAGCTGGGAAGGCATGTTCTTGAATGTTAAATCTTGGGAGTAGAGTTTCTTGGTCTGGCTTCTGTCATTTGCTTGATTTCCTCTTGTCGCTTGGGGCAGTCTTGAGAGACGGCTGTGTGGTCACCGTCGCAGAGTAGACAACGTTTGGTGGCAGCTGTGCAGGTCTTGTGATGATGTTCCCCAGCACAGATGCTGCATTTCTGCTTCGGATTTGGGCACTTTTGTGAATAGTGGGTGTATTGATAACACCGAAAGCACTGACGCAGGTGGAAATATCGCTGCCTGGAGATCTGGTGGGGTGTGCAGGCCACTCCACAGCATCTGAGGCCGTTGTCGGCCGCGAGAGTAGCCTCTGCCGGAGTCTTGAGGGTGACCTTGAGGGTTGGCTTTCTGTTTACATCCTGCTGAATGAGGTGGGCCGATATGGCCGTGAGGGATCTGTTTTGGGTGTTTATGCTCTTCACAATCTCAGAAGCTGGTCGTTCAGCGATGATGTCACTCACTCTGTGAATGAATATAGTCCTTACTGCCAGGGAAGGGAGGCAGGAGTGTTAGGCCCTGTGCTTCGAGTGCAGTGGTCGTTGTCGTGGTGAATAGGCTTTCTAGTGCTGCTGCACTACTGAAAAGAATTTGGGGCCCATTCACGTCCATAACGACGTCGATGGGTGCTACCCCAGAGGTTGATGATAGTAGATTCATTATCTCGATCTTGCTGTATGTGGTGTCGGTTCCTCGGAACCGCACCTTCACTCTGAACAGCATGTTCAGGAGGCTCTAATCGTTGCTGCCCTATATTTATCCACCCGGCAGTGCTGGGTGCAGGAGAGCCTGAACTAGAGGGTTGCACTTTCTTTAAGAGGTCTCCCGTCTCTTACCGGTATAATGCACCGGATCAGGGTGGGGTCTGACCTCCTAAAGCAAAGTACTCTGTGGAGTTTGTTTCCATCCGAATCCGAATGATACAGGAGAAGATGCCCATTGGGGCGAGCCTTGAAGTGGGGACAGCTGAAGAGAAGTCGGTGAGAGGAAATGCTGAAGTTGAAGAAAAAGTGCCAGGGCTAGACCCAGCTGCTTGTCAGAGTGTAGATGCTGTATCAATCCATATCTGGCTAGGCTGGGAGACGGGTCTGGAAGGCGGCAGTGGAGGTTTTCTTTCTTCTTGGTGTGTGGAGTGTGTCTACGTCGGGTACCACCATCTCAAAACAAGCAAAATTAGGTCCCCATCCCCCTAAAGAGGGGGAAGAGAGCGGCTGCTCTCAGTTGGTTTCTTCTTAGATCTTCTATTTTTCTTACTTCTAGTAATCATTTGATGTTCCTTGTACTGGGGGTAGTCAGGTGGGAAGAGATCCTTAAACAATGTTGCTTCATCGCACTGCAAGAAGATTTCTTCTTTCGATACATTATAATTCCGGTTTGGGTCGTTCAGCAAGGCTTCTGCATACTTCGCGTTGAAGAATTTACTGGTGAGGCGCCTGTATTCAGGAGATCCATAAATTTGCTTTTCACGTTCCTCGTAGAGTTTGTTGATTTTTGCACCGGTAATGCACTGGTAATGCACTGGTAATGTGTATGGTGAGTGTGCTGCAGTGGTCTCTGGTGCTGGGGTGATGTTTCTGTTTCAATTTCAACATGGGCGTTCGAGTCGTCATCAGAAGACGTGGTATCAGAAGCAACGGTATCAGATGTAGTTGCTGGTGTATCTGGAGTTTCTGGTGTATCTGGAGTTGTATGGTCCAGGTTGACAGGCGTCTCTGGAACGGGGTCGGGCTCTGGCGTCTCTGGAACGGGTCGGGCTCTGGTGGAGAGGAGCCAGCAGTAAACATGGCCTCTGGAATTACGAACGTGGGAAGATTGTTTGCCTTGTATAGTTCATTTAGTATTCTGTACCGTTGTCTGAGATCACCTCCTGAGAGTTCAGTAGCGAAGTGTATCAAAGCTGCTACAGTGCTGTCAGAGGTGGCTGGAGGCGGTGTGAGTGAGGATTGGTGCAGAGATGTCGTCTGATGCTGTGATTGGCTGGCTCGGGAGTTGCTGGTCCAGTAGTTGGGTTGCTCGCCGCTCGCGGCGCCACCCGTCGGGAGAGCTGGGAAGGCATGTTCTTGAATGTTAAATTCCTTCGTTTTTGGAGTAGAGTTTCTTGGTCTGGCTTCTGTCATTTGCTTGATTTCCTCTTGTCGCTTGGGGCATTCTTGAGAGACGGCTGTGTGGTCACCGTCGCAGAGTAGACAACGTTTGGTGGCAGCTGTGCAGGTCTTGTGATGATGTTCCCCAGCACAGATGCTGCATTCTGCTTCGGATTTGGGCACTTTTGTGAATAGTGGGTGTATTGATAACACCGAAAGCACTGACGCAGGTGGAAATATCGCTGCCTGGAGATCTGGTGGGGTGTGCAGGCCACTCCACAGCATCTGAGGCCGTTGTCGGCCGCGAGAGTAGCCTCTGCCGGAGTCTTGAGGGTGACCTTGAGGGTTGGCTTTCTGTTTACATCCTGCTGAATGAGGTGGGCCGATATGGCCGTGAGGGATCTGTTTTGGGTGTTTATGCTCTTCACAATCTCAGAAGCTGGTCGTTCAGCGATGATGTCACTCACTCTGTGAATGAATATAGTCCTTACTGCCAGGAACTGGTAGGGAGGCACGAGTGTTAGGCCCTGTTCTTCGAGTGCAGTGGTCGTTGTCGTGGTGAATAGGCTTTCTAGTGCTGCTGCACTACTGAAAAGAATTTGGGGCCCATTCACGTCCATAACGACGTCGATGGGTGCTACCCCAGAGGTTGATGATAGTAGATTCATTATCTCGATCTTGCTGTATGTGGTGTCGGTTCCTCGGAACCGCACCTTCACTCTGAACAGCATGTTCAGGAGGCTCTAATCGTTGCTGCCCTATATTTATCCACCCGGCAGTGCTGGGTGCAGGAGAGCCTGAACTAGAGGGTTGCACTTTCTTTAAGAGGTCTCCCGTCTCTTACCGGTATAATGCACCGGATCAGGGTGGGGTCTGACCTCCTAAAGCAAAGTACTCTGTGAGTTGTATTGGTGTAATTGAATTATTAATACGTAAAAATAAACTTAAATAAGTAATATTCAAAGTTTTTATACAAATAATGCTTAAATAGTTTTAAGTTTTAACTTTGTTTTCAAATTTTTATAAGCATTATATAATATCTATTAAACTTTATAAAACATATGGGATTACTTTTCAAAATTAATAATATAGCTATGAATTGAAAAATAGTTATTACTTTATTTAATTCCCTGATTTTTTTTATCTGATTTCCTGAGACCCAATAACCCAAGTGGCCTCGACGAGGACTGGAAGCCGGCGGCTTGGCGAAGGTCCCTTCTTATTTTGACTTGATGATCTTTTCCAGGAATATTTAAAAATTAATGAGAGTTTTGGCATTTACGATTTCGGCGAGTTGGCGGTTCTGTGGGTTTATAACCCTTAGGGTGAAAATGCAATTAATTTTCTCAATCGTACATTGTGGCTTTTTTGAGCTTGACACTGTTGTTCCTTATTTGTGTTACATTGTGGCTTGTTGAGCTTGACACTGTTGTTCCTTGTTTGTGTTACATTGTGGGTTGTTGAGCATGACACTGTTGTTCCTTGTTTGTGTTACATTGTGGCTTGTTGTGCTTGACACTGTTGTTCCTTGTTTGTGTTACATTGTGGCTTGTTGAGCTTGACACTGTTGTTCCTTGTTTGTGTTACATTGTGGCTTGTTGAGCTTGACACTGTTGTTCCTTGTTTGTGTTACATTGTGGCTTGTTGAGCTTGACACTGTTGTTCCTTGTTTGTGTTACATTGTGGCTTGTTGAGCATGACACTGTTGTTCCTTGTTTGTGTTACATTGTGGGTTGTTGAGCATGACACTGTTGTTCCTTGTTTGTGTTACATTGTGGCTTGTTGAGCTTGACACTGTTGTTCCTTGTTTGTGTTACATTGTGGCTTGTTGAGCTTGACACTGTTGTTCCTTGTTTGTGTTACATTGTGACTTGTTGAGCTTGACACTGTTGTTCCTTGTTTGTGTTACATTGTGGCTTGTTGAGCCTGACACTGTTGTTCCTTGTTTGTGTTACATTGTGGCTTGTTGAGCTTGACATTGTTGTTCCTTGTTTGTGTTACATTGTGGCTTGTTGAGCTTGACACCGTTGTTCCTTGTTTGTGTTACATTGTGGCTTGTTGAGCTTGACACCGTTGTTTCTTGTTTGTGTTACATTGTGGCTTGTTGAGCTTGACACTGTTGTTCCTTGTTTCTTATATTATGGCATGTTGAGTATGACACCGTTGCTTCTTGTTTGTGTTACATCTGACCTTCTGAATAAAATATCCGGATCAACATCCTATTACTTGTTCAGTACTTTTAAAGTTTCAATGAGATGAAATCTTTAAGCAGTCCCCGTGGGAAAATGGTAACACGTTTGCCTTGAGTTACGCGAGTCCTATGGCCTAGATTCGTATTCTAGCCGGGGAGGATTTACTGGGCGTCAATTCTGAACTGAAGCCTCTGTTTACCCAGCAGTGAATAGGTACGTGTTTGTTAAACGATTTGGCGGGTCGTTTCCCGGGGAAAAATAAGATTGAGGACTTGCCCGAAACACTATGCGTGCTAGTGTCTTTACAACCAAGTAACAACTCTTGTATAAATAAATAATTAAATAAATAAAGATCCGCTCTGTCATGCCTGGTTTGCAGTGTTGTTAGCCCTGTGGCCTTCAACCGTTCCTTATACGAGAGTTGACTTAGGTCTGGAATGACTTGTGTATCATTCTCATTTCCCACTTTACCATAAATCTTTGTGTCATCTGCAAATTGGATGATGTGATTTGTAATATTCTCATCTATGTCATTGATGTAAATGACAAAAGAGTTGCTCCCAGAATAGACCCTTGTGGCACCCCACTTACCACACTTTTCCATTCAGATTCGTTTCCATTTAGCACGACCCTTTGTTTTCTTTCCTTCAACCATTGTTTTATCCATTCGAATATTTTACCATTTATTCCATGTGCCTGTAATTTCCTTGCCAGTCTTTTATGTGGTTCCTTATAAAAGGCTTTAGCAATACCCATGTATATTACATCCACTGGAAGGCCTTTGTCTCAGTAGCTGGTTACCGTTTCCACAAATGTGTGCAGGTTTGTAAGGCAGAAACTGTTTTTAACAAACCCATGTTGTGTCAATTGTTCAACAAGATCTTGTAGATCTGAGACAAAGTGAAATTGACACCAGTAATTCCATCTATCATCATACTATCATGCAAGAGGAGCCACACATCTATGGATCATCCAATAAAATCAGCAGACTTCTAGATGTTACTACTGCTCGGTTACAAGTATCTCTGGGAATTCTCATTATCTGCTGATGTAGACCTAACCAAATGTAAACTGTGTCAACAAAATTATTCGCACACCCTCCGTCACTATGTTATGGAGTGCGAAAAGATACGTGAATTTAGAGACAATTCTATAACCAATGTTCCAGCGATGTGTAAATATTTCATTCAAAATGATCTGCTACCAGAAATTCTAGCCAAATATCCCCAGTTTGCTAACTGTAGGTAGTAACTGAGTGATTGTAACCTATCCACCGCTGCCCACTGGATGGGGGGCGGTGTGCAGGACAAACATATAAATTGTGACACTAGCTCTCCACATATGTCAGTTGCTTAATTTAGAACCTGTATTTGAGGTCGATCTCGAACCCATTGTTAATGTGACGACTTATATTGAATTTTGTAACTAGCTCATCAAGATTTTAACTTGCTTAGCTAAATGAATTGCGGGGCTCAGTCCCTGAGCGGATTATGTGCCTCTGTAACCCTTTCCACTACCGCCCACGGGATGAGTATGGGGTGCATAATAAATGAACTAAACTAAACTGACGATTGTACAAGATTGTTCACTGAAAGATGGTGAATGATTCCCTCCCTGAGGATTTTCTCCATGAGCTTGCAGATGTGTGATGTCAAGCTGATCGGCCCGTGATTTCCTGCTGACCTCTTTCTGCCTTTTTCGAAAAAGTTACATTTGCATATTTCCAGTTAAGGGCCACAATCTCTTGGTCCTACCAGGAGCCCACCATGCCCCAAGGGCACACCAGGAGCCCACCACGCCCCGAGGACACACCAGAAGCCCACCACGCCCCGAGGGCACAAAAGGTGCCCACCATGCCCGAGGACACACCAGGAACCCATTACTCCCCGAGGGCACACCAGGAGCCCACCATGCCCCGAGGGCACACCAGGAGCCCACCATGCCCCGAGGGCACACCAGGAGCCCACCATGCCCCGAGGGCACACCAGGAGCCCACCAACTCCCAGCCAAGCCAAGCCGGACACTGTCTCCCAGGCCGAAAACGCCACAATCCGGACAGTTAAATAGGCACATGCCTGACGGCAGTATCGAGACCCAGAGGGTACAATCCCGTCACGTGATCCGGCGGACACGGGCATGTGTCCAGGCGTCCGCTGTGTGTGTGTGTGTGTGTGTGTGTCGCTCATAATAGCTGAACCACATTACTTGGCCCAGCAAAGGCCCGATCTGCCTAACAAGCAGAGCGATTCTCATTTTTTTCAGTTTGGTTAATTCTTACCATTATTATTTAATTTGGACGAATTACTAAATTATGTTAAGGAAGCTTAGGTACGTTAGGTTAGGTTACACGCCCTGTCAATCCTCCCTGGCCAGGACTCGAACCAAAGCCACCAAATTGCTGGTAAGATACAGGGCGAGTGTGTTATCTGTCTAGGATATCACGCCTGGTCGCTACACTACCTTATATAATGTTGATGCTGTGTAACTACCGTTGACAGTGGGCTGAACACTGATATTTGTTATCAATCCTCAAAATACTGAAAAAGGTGACACAATTGTATTAAGTACTTTCATTAAGTTTTGAGCACCAAAGTGCTTAAAAAATACGAGATAAATAATTATAATTAAGATACTACGTGCAACTACCTAAACGAAAAGACTTCAATAAATAAAAAATTTTATGAAATAAGTAATTCTTATAATTTCTATATAAATATTAGTTTAATTTTTATAAGTGTTACATACTTTTTAATAACCTACAAAAAGATACAATATATATTTAAACGTTATAAACATTTTTTATTCTTATGTAAAACTTTATAATATTATCTTGAATTGTAAAATATTTATTTATTTATTTATTTAATTGCGTGTTTTTATTTTCTTATACGATTTCCTGAAAACCTGCAACCCTTGTGGCCTCGACGAGGACAGGAATCCAGCGGCTTGTCGAAGGTTTCATCTTTTTGCCTTGATGATCTTTCCAGGTATATGTTGAAACTCAACAGAGTTCTGGCATTTACAGTTTAGCCGGGTAGGCAGTTCCATGGGTTAATAACCCTGAGGGTGAAGAAGCATCTCCTGTTCTAAATCCTACATTGTGGCTTGTTGAGTTTGACACCGTTGTTACTTGTTTGTGTTACATTGTGGCTTGTTGAGCTTGACACTGTTGTTCCTTGTTTGTGTTACATTGTGGCTTGTTGAGCTTGACACTGTTGTTCCTTGTTTGTGTTACATTGTGGCTTGTTGAGCTTGACACCGTTGTTCCTTGTTTGTGTTACATTGTAGCTTGTTGAGCTTGACACTGTTTTTTTTTGTTTGTGTTACATTGTGGCTTGTTGAGCTTGACACCGTTGTTCCTTGTTTGTGTTACATTGTGGCTTGTTGAGCTTGACACTGTTGTTTCTTGTTTGTGTTACATTGTGGCTTGTTGAGGTTGTCACTGTTGTTCCTTGTTTGTGTTACATTGTGGCTTGTTGAGCTTGACACTGTTGCTCCTTGTTTGTGTTACATTGTGGCTTGTTGAGCTTGACACTGTTGTTCCTTGTTTGTGTTACATTGTGGCTTGTTGAGCTTGACACTGTTGTTCCTTGTTTGTGTTACGTTGTGGCTTGTTGTGCTTGACACTGTTGTTCTTTGTTTGTGTTACATTGTGGCTTGTTGAGCTTGACACTGTTGTTCCTTGTTTGTGTTACATTGTGGCTTGTTGAGCATGACACTGTTGTTCCTTGTTTGTGTTACATTGTGGCTTGTTGAGCTTGACACTGTTGTTCCTTGTTTGTGTTACATTGTGGCTTGTTGAGCTTGACACTGTTGTTCCTTGTTGGTGTTACATTGTGGCTTGTTGAGTATGACACAGTTGCTCCTTGTTTGTGTTACATCTGACCTTCTGAATAAAATATCTGGATCAACATCCTCTAACTTGTTCAGTATTTTTAAAGGTTCAATGAGATTAAATCTTTAAGCAGTCCTCTTGAGAAAATGGTAACACGTTTGCTTTGAGTTCCACGAGCCCTATGGCCTTGGTTCGTATCGTGGCCGGGGAGGATTTACTGGGCGTCATTCTTGAACTGAAGCCTCTGTTTACCCAACAGTGAATAGGTACGTGCTTGTTAAACGATTTGGTGGGTCATTCCCGGGGGAAAATAAGATTGAGGACTTGTCCGAAACACTATGCGTGCTAGTGTCTTTACAACCAAGTAACAACTCTTGTAAAATAAATAAATAAATAAATAAATAAATAAATAAATAAATAAATAAATAAATAAATAAGTAAATAAATAAATAAATAAATAAAGATCCGCCCTGTCATGCCTGGTTTGCAATGTTGTCAGCCCTGTAGCCCTCAACCGTTCCAGATACGAGAGATGACTTAGCTCTCGAATGACTTGTGTATTATTCTCATTTCCCACTTTACCATAAATCTTTGTGTCATCTGCAAGTTGGATAATGTGATTTGTAATATTCTCATCTGTCATTGATGTATATGACAAAAATGTTGGTCCCAGAATGGATCCTTGTGGCACCCCACTTACCACATTTCTCCATTTAGATTCGTTTCCATTTAGCACGACCCTTTGATTTCTTTCCTTCAAACATTGTTTTATCCATTCAAATATTTTACCATTTAATCCATGGGTCTGTAATTTCCTTGCCAGTCTTTCATGTGGAACCTTATGAAAGGCTTTAGCATAATCCATGTATACTACATCCACCGGAACACCTTTGTCTCAGTGGCTGGTTAACGTTT
>WNGS01167885.1:71567-77759 GCA_020271785.1 Procambarus virginalis | reverse complement strand
TTTCAAAAGCCTTTGATAAGGTACCACATGAAAGACTGGCAAGGAAATTACAGGCCATGGAATAAATGGTAAAATATTAGAATGGATAAAACAATGGTTGAAGGAAAGAAAACAAAGGGTCGTGCTAAATGGAAACGAATCTGAATGGAGAAACGTGATGAGTGGGATGCCACAAGGGTCTATTTTGGGTCCAATACTTTTTGACATAAACATCAATGACAGATGAGAATATTACAAATCACATCATCCAATTTGCAGACGATACAAAGATTAATGGTAAAGTGGGAAATGATACAAAAGTCATTCCTAAGCTAAGTCAACTCGCTTCTCAGGAACGGTTGAGGGCCACAGGGCTAACAACACTGCAAACCAGGCATGACAGGGCGGATCTTTATTTATTTATTTATTTATTTATTTATTTATTCTATATTTATTTATTTATTTATTTATTTATATTTATTTATTTATATTTATTTATTATTTATTTATTTATTTATACAAGAGTTGTTACTTGGTTGTAAAGACACTAGCACGTATAGTATTTCGGGCAAGTCCTCAATCTTATTTTTCCCCGGGAAATGACCCGCCAAATCGTTTAACAAACACGTACCTATTCACTGTTGGGTAAACAGAGGCTTCAGTTCAAGATTGACGCCCAGTAAATCCTCCCCGGCCAGGATTCGAACCCAGGCCATAGGCTCGCGGAACTCAAGACAAACGTGTTACCATTTTCCCACGGCGACTGCTTAAAGATTTCATCGCATTGAAACTTTAAAAATACTGAACAAGTTAAAAGATGTTGACCCGGATATTTTATTCAGGTCAGATGTAACACAAACAAGGAGCAACGGTGTCATACTCAACAAGCTACAATGTAACACAAACAAGGAACAACAGTGTCAAGCTCAACAAGCCACAATGAAACAAACAAGGAACAACTGTGTCAAGTTCATCAAGCCACAATGTAACACAAACAAGGAACAACAATGTCAAGCTCAACAAGCCACAATGTAACACAAACAAGGAACAACAGCGTCAAGCTCAACAAGCCACAATGTAACACAAACAAGGAACAACAGTGTCAAGCTCAACAAGCCACAATGTAACACAAGCAAGGAACAACTGTGTCAAGCTCAACAAGCCACAATGTAACACAAACAAGGAACATCAGTGTCAAGCTCAACAAGCCACAATGTAACACAAACAAGGAACAACAGTGTCAAGCTCAACAAGCCACAATGTAACACAAACAAGGAACAACAGTGACAAGCTCAACAAGCCACAATGTAACACAAACAAGGAACAACAGTGACAAGCTCAACAAGCCACAATGTAACACAAACAAGGAACAACAGTGACAAGCTCAACAAGCCACAATGTAACACAAACAAGGAACAACAGTGTCAAGCTCAACAAGCCACAATGTAACACAAACAAGGAACAACAGTGTCAAGCTCAACAAGCCTCTATGTAGGACTGAGAACAGCAGATGCTTCTTCACTCACAGGGTTATTAACCCATGGAACCGCCTACCCGCCGAATTTCTAAATGCCAAAACCAGTAATATATTCCTGGAAAGTTAATCAAGGTAAAAAGAGGGGACCTTCGACAAGCCGCCAGCTTCCAGTCCTCGTCGAGGCCACTAGGGATAGTATCTCAGGTAAACTAGCACAAAATTAGGCAGTTAAAAAAAATATTTTATAATTCAAGGCCATATTATTCAGTGTGGAATAAATATTTTTATTTTAAACAGTCTTATATGTATAATGTGTTTCTTTTATATTGTTTAAAATATTTAAAAATTTCGAAATAAAAAAATATTTTATATAGTATTAGTTTTTAATAGTAAAATTAATTTTATATAGAAACTTTGGGAAACATTTATTTTATGAATATTTTTCATTATGTAAAATATTTAAAAAACCAGATGATCTCTGATGCATATTTGTTAGCATCTCTATAATTTTGTATATTTGGAAGCACTTAGGTGCTCGAAACCTTAATAAATTTTGTTCATACGGTTGTATCGTTTTAATGTTAGTATAAAGAATGATACCCAGTATCAGTGCTCAGCTCAATGTTAACAATAGTTACACAACATCAACATTATTCGAGGTAGTGTAGCGACCAGGACCTAGATTCACGAAGCTCCATGTATTTCTTGGTAAGTAAGTGTGCTACGAAGGTTCTTAAGTATTGCCTAAGAACGTTCCTTTGTTCGATTCAGAAAGATATACTTACGAAGATTTTAGCAACTTCACTTAAGTCTCGCTAGATGTCACTCGGGCTTTTCGTTTGGCCAATCAGAGAAAAGGTAACATTTTTCTTCTTACAGCTGCAGCCAATCACGACGCTGGCATATCGGAGCTCATCCATGTGCACTTGCCACTTATTTACATCGAAATTCCTTATAAAATTATTATATCTGAATTAAAACTAAGTTTTTTCAACTTCTACAGCCAGCATCGACATTGAAGTAAACAAATATGTTACATTTTTTGTTTACTTATGCAATAGTAAGAGACATTATGTGGCTTTCTTTGTCGCTTCGAAGATTGAGACCGATGCTATTTATTTAAGTATATATTTACCTAAATTTACCTAAGGGCCACTAACACTCTCGTGGCCTCGACGAGGACAGAATACCGGCAGCTTGTTAAAGGTCCCGCTAATTGTCCAATTATATTTTCTAGCTGGATTTTGGCATTTTACGGAATGAGCGGTTAGGCGGTTCCATGGGTTGATAATCCTCTTGGTGAAAAAACACCTGTTTTCAGTCCTACTTGAGAGGACATTTTCTCCAACAAAATATATGTGATTGCCCTGTTATCAGTGACTTCATACAAAATGGTATGAGGCATTTTGAGCTCTGTAATTACTTCATACACTCAGGAATATGGGAAGATATTCGTGTGCTCCTCCCAGATTTGCCAGTGGGGGCTAATAGATCAGTTTACATATCTTGTTCTCTAATAATTGCTGATTGTATGACTGGCTGTCCTGTGATATGGGGGTGTTGGATGAGCTTGTAGCGGGGTTTTTTATCTACACTGTGTGGGCCTTCTTACAGAAGAGAGAAGCAGCACATTGTTGTGTATACCTAAGCTTGTTAATAAAAATGAATTGTAAAGGTTTTAAATATTAAGGTAATAATATAAGCTTGATTATTATTATTACCAGTTGTTGTTTAAAATTCGCTACCTGGAACCAAAAGTTCCAAGTAGCATGGGGTATGGTGACCACGCAGTGATCCCTTATTATTACCAGTATTATCCTTATTAAATCATAATGTTAACATGGATCATCAAGATCTCATATTGATATGTAATGTTAATAATGTTGACCGAACCACACACTAGAAGATGAAAAGACGACTACAATGTTATTAATACTGTATTTCTTTTGAATCATTAAATTGTGCAGTATGTCTCAATTTTCAATTCTCGGGATATACAGTAGAAATGATAGTTAAACAACCCTAAAATATGTTGCATAATATTATATATTTAAATAACTGGATCAATATTTTCCAGCTGACAAGATTTGTTTTACACACTGGGGAATTATTGTTTAAAAAAAATTTAGTTTATTGTTACGCACAATGCTGCTAATAGGCTTCCTGGCTTGGTGCCTTCTTTTGTGAATTACTACTTATTGTTAGACACAGCAAAGTGAGTAACAGAAAGAGGGTCTTGAACCCCTCTTCCCCCTCTCATTTTTAATAGGCAATAATAGTCCATATAGTCATAATATAAATCTACGTATTCAATGACAAACGTTTTTGAAGTTACCTTTATCTAACATACTTTCTGCAGCATATTTTTTGTTTTATGTCTCACCCAGATTTAATTTCAAAATAAAACCAAACAACATAAATTAAAAATGGGTATGTATAGCTCAGGTACACCCNCGGCCGCCCAGCGCCCGCCCCAACGCCCACCCAGCGGCCGCCCAGCGCCCACTCTGCACCCCCCCCAGGCCCACCTCCGCCCGCCCAGCGTCCGCGCCCAGCGCCCGCCGATGTCGCAGGTCACGACTGACAGCCAGGCTTCTCTCAGCCAAGAGGAGCCATCAAGCGACGACAGGTATGGCACATGCCAAGTGTGTGACAAGGTGTGGAAACTCAAGGGTAACGGAGATGTGCGCAAGCATGCTCACAACGAACCAATTGTCCGGTATGTGGCGCCCTCCCAAAGAGGGTATCAATCAAGGCCCCACCCAGCAGTCAGGGAAACACCTCCAACAGCTTCATATCGACTGAGAATCTACTAGAAGCCATCAAAGCAACATCGGTTGGAACCTTGCAGCACATCCCAAAGCTGCCCGGCCCCAGGCAGCAGCCAAACTATCCAGCCTCTTGAAAAAGGTCAATGACTCCCCCGGAACCATCCAAGCATGGCGCAACCTTCTCCTTTTGGAAACATATGTCTAGCTGTCCCTGCAAGGAGAGACAAATCTCTAGCTTCCTCAGTCATTATGGCTATAAATAGTTTTCCTAGAGAGGACAACCAGGCACCCCTCCCCACCCGTGCCAAAAACACTCACCGCAGGAAAGGTATCAACAGCAGAACCGAGGCATCCAAAATGAGAGCAACAGTCAGCAAGAAATAGAAGAAGGCAACACAATAGGGGCAATCAGAGTCATCACCAGTGAAGACACAGTTGCCACCAGGGATGCCGATACAGCACAAGCCCTGAGGGAAAAACACCCACCCAGAGCTCCTCGTGACGAAGGTGTTCCCCTAGTCGGTGTCACCAGAGCAGAACCCTGTGTGTGCTCGAATCCATGGTGCATAAAGCAGCTTTATCCTTCCCACCAGGATCAGCAGTGGGTTCACAGGACTAAGACCCAACCACATCAAACAAATGCTCAACCCTGCACTGGGAGACATTGCACAGGGCCTCCTGGTGGAACTAACAAGATTCGCCAACACATGTCTAGCTGGCAACATACCAGAGACCATACGGCCTCTCTTTTGGCGCTACCCTCTGTGCCCTGAGGAAAAAAGATGGAGGAATCAGACCGATAGCTGTGGGCAATTCACTCCGGCGTCTCGTCGCTAAGGCTGCTGCTAAAGCAGTTAGTCAGGCAGCAGCCGACATGCTGAAGCCAAAACAGCTTGGGTTTGGCATTCCCCAAGGGTGTGAGGCAGCGGCTCATGCAGCTAGAGCTTACATTGCCAACATTACGGATGAAAAAGCTCTGATAAAGCTGGACTTCAAAAATGCCTTCAATCTGGTTAGAAGGGATGCAGTACTCAATGCGGTTCATCGCCTTTTTCCTTCCTCTACCCGTTTGTAAACTCATGCTACAGCAAGAATCTAACTCTGCTCTTTGGGGAACATGAAATCGAATCACAAGAAGGTGTCCAACAGGGTGACCCCCTTGCTCCTTTTCTTTTCTGCCTAGTCATCAAGGAAGTCACCGATAACCTGTCCAGTGAGCTCAACATTTGGTTCTTAGACGATGGTACTCTAGCCGGCTCCCCAACTCTTGGACGACATAAGAATAATTCAGGAGCAAGGAGCAAGTCTAGGACTCACCCTGAACCCTTCCAAGTGCGAAATAACCTCCACCAACCAGCACATAATAGAGCAAATAAAGGTTGTTTTGCCTGACATTCATACAACCAACCCTGAGGACAGCACACTCCTAGGTGCTCCTCTTGGAAGGAATGCCATCGACGAGGTCCTTGGTAAGAAGATCACTGACCTGAAGAGAATGAACGAGAGGATTGAAGACATCGATGCTCATGATGCACTTTACCTCATCACCAGATGCTTGTCCCTCCCCAGGCTGACCTACTTTCTAAGATGTTCGCCATCTTTCAACAATATTAAATTAGAAGAGTACGACAGCTTGCTGAAATCAACACTAGAAAAGCCCTCAATCTTTCCTCAGCAACTCGCAGTGGAAACAGGCCTCCCTTCCTGTCAGACTCGGGGGCCTTGGCGTGCGCACAGCAACACAAATTGCTGTACCAGCGTTCCTGTCCTCTTCAGTGGGGTCTGACAACTTGGTGAAGGAAATCCTACCTGAGCACCTAGTTCAACAGGCAGGGGTACATGATCCCAGCTTCACAGACTGCACAACCAAATGGTCTCTCTCGCAGGACCAGCACCCCAACCACTGCCTTCTGAAGCCCATAAGCAATCCAGCTGGGATCGCCCCATTGCCGACCAAGAAGCTGC
>WNGS01167885.1:39067-66567 GCA_020271785.1 Procambarus virginalis | reverse complement strand
AGGTGGGTCTATCTGGCACACCGCCTCTGATTCCATTGTATGATAAGTGGGCCTATCTGGCTCCCCGCCTCTGAGTCCATTGTTTGAAAGTACCTCCCATTGTTTGTTAAGTGGGTCTATCTGGCACGAATCATACTACTCATGTCAGATATAAAAGCAGAGAAATTGATATAGCGATGACCAGATTAAGGCTGGGACATACCAAACTAGCAACACACAGCTCTAAGTACAGAACAGACATCAACGAACTCTGCATCCACTGTCAGGTTCCTGAAACAGTCGAACACTATCTCCTTCACTGCTTCCGACATTATAGTGCCAGAGTAAATCTCAAAGAAGTACTTATTTCCCTTAAAATACCCTTTACCATCGAGCATATATTAGGAGGCGGTGACCACTCGTTACAAGAAAAATACCAAATAGTCAAAGCACTGGCTAAATATCTCCAGTCGACCAACAAATTGGGCCACATCTGACCCGCACCACATTTATACCTGGCGCCACCAACAGCTAAACACAGAAAACAACCGCCTCGTCGCAGTACCCAGGAACGGCTGAGACCATAAACACAACACTACGGTGCGGCAAGTCTCGCTCTAACTCACACCTCTGTTCTAGTCGCCGCTCCTCTGTCTACACCACAACGCAACAAGAACTTTTGAAACTCTTATCATCTTCAACATAAATGCCTCTACCAACATCTGTACTGGTGCAGTCATCGGGAGGACAAACCCTTCATGCAAACTGCACCTACTATCAAGAAGAAGAAGAAGTGCAAATAAGTACAATTCCTGACTACTATGAATAGTAAATAATTGTATTTACTTGTGTGGTTACGTTTACCTCCCCATTTTTGGAGGACGGCTGGCTTCTTCACCCACAGAGTTATTAACCCAAGGATCAGCCTACCCGTCCAAGCCCTATGTGACAAAAAACTGTTGAGTTTCAAAA
Organism: Procambarus virginalis; assembly: GCA_020271785.1. NCBI lineage: Eukaryota > Metazoa > Arthropoda > Malacostraca > Decapoda > Cambaridae > Procambarus > Procambarus virginalis. The sequence continues at coordinate 65,616 of WNGS01167885.1, read as the reverse complement.
TATACCTTGAAAGATTATCAAGGCAAACGAGGCGACCCTCGACAAGCCGCTGCCTTCCTGTCCTCGTCGAGGCCACTAGGGTTAGTGGATTTCAGATATTAGATGACAAAAAAGGCAATTAAATACATAATTAATATTTTACAATTCAATGCCATATTATTTGGGATTAAAAAAATAATCATTTTAAATGATTGAATGAATATAATATATTATACCATTATATTGTATATTCATTATAATACACTTTTAATACTAGAATGTAATATTTTCTGCAAATTATTTAAAACATTTTTAAATTTTGAATTTTGAATAAAATATTTATATAGAAAATTTACAAATAACTCAAAAAACGAATATTTTTATATATATATTTATATAATATATTTTTTCTTCAGACATCATAGAATTGTTCATATTATTGTCTTTCTTAGTATTTTTGTAAGCACTAAGGTGCTCAAAACCTTAATATATATATTTCTTACAATTGCATCAGTTTCATATTAGTTTAAGGATTGATAACCAATATCAGTGTTCAGCCCACTGTCAACGGTAGTTACACAGCATCAACATTATATGAGGTAGTGTAGCGACCAGACATGTTATCCTACATAGATACACACTCGCCCTGTATCTTACGAGCAATTTGGTGGCCTTGGTTCGAGTCCTGGCCAGGGAGTATTGACTGGCCGTCTAACCTATCCTAACGTAACCTAAGCTTGCCTAACATACTTTAGTAATTCGTCTGAATTTAATAATAATAAGAGTAAGAATAAGCCAAATTGGAAAGACATAATTGAAAAAAGATGAAAATCGCTCAGCTTGTTAGGCAGCTCGGGGCTTTGCTGGGCCAAGTAATGCGGTTCTGCTATTATGAGCGACACACACACAGCGGACGTCTGGACACATGCCCCGGGTCCGCCGGATCACGTGACGGGATTGTACCCTCTGGGTCTCGATACTGCCGTCAGGCATGTGCCTATTTAACTGTCCGGATTGTGGCGTTTTCGGCCTGGGAGACAGTGTCCGGCTTGGCTTGGCTGGGAGTTGGTGGGCTCCTGGTGTGCCCTCGGGGCATGGTGGGCTTCTGGTGTGCCCTCGGGGCGTGGTGGATTCCTGGTGTGCTCTCAGGGCGTGGTGGGTTCCTGGTGTGTCCTCGGGGCGTGGTGAGCTCCTGTGAGTCTTTGGGGCGTGGCCGGCTCCTGGTGTGTCCTCGGGGCGTGGGTGCTCCTGGTGTGCCCTCGGGGCGTGGTGGGCTCCAGGTGTGCCCTCGGGGCGTGGTGGGCTCCTGGTGTGTCCTCGGGGCGTGGGTGGCTCCTGGTGTGCCCTCGGGCGTGGTGGGCTCCTGGTTTGCCCTCGGGGCGTGGTGGGCTTGTAGTGTTCCCTCGGGGCGTGGTGGGCTCCTGTGCCCTCGGGGCGTGGTGGGCTCCTGGTGTGCCGTCGGGATTGGTGGGACCAAGGAAGAGTGGCCCTTGATTGGAAATGTACCAAATGTCACCCATATTTTAAAAAAGGCAGAAAGAGCTCAGCAGGAAACTACCGGCCAATCAGCTTGATTTCACACATCTGGAAGCTCATGAAGAGAATCCTCAGGGAGGGAATCATTCACCATCTTTCAGTGAACAATCTTGTACAATCGACACAACATGGGTGAGTTAAAAACAGATCCTGCCTTACAAACCTGCTCACATTTGTGGAAACGTTAACCAGCCACTGAGACAAAGGTGTTCCGGTGGATGTAGTATACATGGATTATGCTAAAGCCTTTGATAAGGTTCCACATGAAAGACTGGCAAGGAAATTACAGACCCATGGATTAAATGGTAACAATATTTGAATGGATAAAACAATGTTTGAAGGAAAGAAATCAAAGGGTCGTGCTAAATGGAAACGAATCTAAATGGAGAAATGTGGTAAGTGGGGTGCCACAAGGATCCATTCTGGGACCAACATTTTTGTCATATACATCAATGACAGATGAGAATATTACAAATCACATTATCCAACTTGCAGATGACACAAAGATTTATGGTAAAGTGGGAAATGAGAATAATACACACGTCATTCCAGAGCTAAGTCATCTCTCGTATCTGGAACGGTTGAGGGCTACAGGGCTGACAACATTGCAAACCAGGCATGACAGGGCGGATCTTTATTTATTTATTTATTATTACTTATTTATTTATTTATTTATTTATTTATTTATTTATTTATTTATTTATTTATTATTATTTATACAAGAGTTGTTACTTGGTTGTAAAGACACTAGCACGCATAGTGTTTCGGACAAGTCCTCAATCTTATTTTTCCCCCGGGAAATGACCGCCAAATCGTTTAACAAGCACGTACCTATTCACTGTTGGGTAAACAGAGGCTTCAGTTCAGGAATGACGCCCAGTAAATCCTCCCCGGCCACGATACGAACCAAGGCCATAGGGCTCGTGGAACTCAAAGCAAACGTGTTACCATTTTCTCAAGAGGACTGCTTAAAGATTTAATCTCATTGAACCTTTAAAAATACTGAACAAGTTAGAGGATGTTGATCCAGATATTTTATTCAGAAGGTCAGATGTAACACAAACAAGGAGCAACTGTGTCATACTCAACAAGCCACAATGTAACACAAACAAGGAACAACAGTGTCAAGCTCAACAAGCCACAATGTAACACAAACAAGGAACAACAGTGTCAAGCTCAACAAGCCACAATGTAACACAAACAAGGAACAACAGTGTCATGCTCAACAAGCCACAATGTAACACAAACAAGGAACAACAGTGTCAAGCTCAACAAGCCACAATGTAACACAAACAAAGAACAACAGTGTCAAGCACAACAAGCCACAACGTAACACAAACAAGGAACAACAGTGTCAAGCTCAACAAGCCACAATGTAACACAAACAAGGAACAACAGTGTCAAGCTCAACAAGCCACAATGTAACACAAACAAGGAGCAACAGTGTCAAGCTCAACAAGCCACAATGTAACACAAACAAGGAACAACAGTGACAAGCTCAACAAGCCACAATGTAACACAAACAAGAAACAACAGTGTCAGCTCAACAAGCCACAATGTAACACAAACAAGGAACAACGGTGTCAAGCTCAACAAGCCACAATGTAACACAAACAAAAAAAACAACAGTGTCAAGCTCAACAAGCTACAATGTAACACAAACAAGGAACAACGGTGTCAAGCTCAACAAGCCACAATGTAACACAAACAAGGAACAACAGTGTCAAGCTCAACAAGCCACAATGTAACACAAACAAGGAACAACAGTGTCAAGCTCAACAAGCCACAATGTAACACAAACAAGGAACAACGGTGTCAAGCTCAACAAGCCACAATGTAGGATTTAGAACAGGAGATGCTTCTTCACCCTCAGGGTTATTAACCCATGGAACTGCCTACCCGCTAAACTGTAAATGCCAGAACTCTGTTGAGTTTCAACATATACCTGGAAAGATCATCAAGGCAAAAAGATGAAACCTTCGACAAGCCGCTGGATTCCTGTCCTCGTCGAGGCCACAAGGGTTGCAGGTTTTCAGGAAATCGTATAAGAAATAAAAACACGCAATTAAATAAATAATAAATAAATATTTACAATTCAAGATAATATTATAAAGTTTCACATAAGAATAAAAAATGTTTATAACGTTTAAAATATATATTGTATCTTTTTGTAGGTTATTAAAAAGTATGTAACACTTATAAAAATTAAACTAATATTTATATAGAAATTATAAGAATTACTTATTTCATAAAAATTTTTATTTATTGAAGTCTTTTCGTTTAGGTAGTTGCACGTAGTATCTTATTTATAATTATTTATCTCGTATTTTTTAAGCACTTTGGTGCTCAAAACTTAATGAAAGTACTTAATACAATTGTGTCATCTTTTTCAGTATTTTGAGGATTGATAACAAATATCAGTGTTCAGCCCACTGTCAACGGTAGTTACACAGCATCAACATTATATAAGGTACTGTAGCGACCAGGCGTGATATCCTAGACAGATAACACACTCGCCCTGTATCTTACCAGCAATTTGGTGGCTTTGGTTCGAGTCCTGGCCAGGGAGGATTGACAGGGCGTGTAACCTAACCTAACGTAACCTAAGCTTCCTTAACATAATTTAGTAATTCGTCCAAATTAATAATAATGGTATAAATTAACCAAATTGGAAAAAAAAACAGAATCGCTCTGCTTGTTAGGTAGATCGGCCTTTGCTGAGCCAAGTATTGTGGTTCACCTATAATGAGCGACACACACACACACACACACAGCGGACGTCTGGACACATGCCCCGGGTCCGCCGGATCACGTGCCGGGATTGTACCCTCTGGGTCTCGATACTGCCGTCAGGCATGTGCCTATATAACGGTCCGGATTGTGGCGTTTTCGGCCTGGGAGACAGTGTCCGGCTTGGCTTGGCTGCGAGTTGGTGGGCCCCTGGTGTGCCCTCGGGGCGTGGTGGGCTTCTGGTGTGCCCTCGGGGCGTGGTGGGCTCCTGGTGTGCCCTAGGGGCGTGGTGGACTTCTAGTGTGCCCTCGGGGCGTGGTGGACTCCTGGTGTGCCCTCAGGGCGTTGTGGGCTCCTGGTAGGACCAAGAGATTGTGGCCCTTGACTGGATATATGCAAATGTAACTTTTTCGAAAAAAAGCAGAAAGAGGTCAGTAAGAAACCAACGGCCGATGAGCTTGACATCACACATCTGCAAGCTCATGGAGAGAATCCTCAGGGAGGGAATCATTCACCATCTTACAGTGAACAATCTTGTACAATCGACACAACATGGGTTTGTTAAAAACCGTTCCTACCATACAAACCTGCTCATGTTTGTGGAAACGGTAACCAACAACTGAGAGAAAGGCCTTCTGTTGGATGTAGTATACATGAATTTTTCTAAAGCCTTTGATAAGGTACCACATGAAAGACTGGCAAGGAAATTACAGGCCCATGGAATAAATGGTAAAATATTAGAATGGATAAAACAATGGTTGAAGGAAAGAAAACAAAGGGTCGTGCTAAATGGAAACGAATCTGAATGGAGAAACGTGATGAGTGGGGTGCCACAAGGGTCTATTTTGGGTCCAATACTTTTTGACATAAACATCAATGACAGATGAGAATATTACAAATCACATCATCCAATTTGCAGACGATACAAAGATTTATGGTAAAGTGGGAAATGATACAAAAGTCATTCCTAAGCTAAGTCAACTCGCTTCTCAGGAACGGTTGAGGGCCACAGGGCTAACAACACTGCAAACCAGGCATGACAGGGCGGATCTTTATTTATTATTTATTTATTTATTTATTTATTTCTATATTTATTTATTTATTTATTTATTATATATTTATTTATTTATTATTTATTATTTATTTATTTATACAAGAGTTGTTACTTGGTTGTAAAGACACTAGCACGTATAGTATTTCGGGCAAGTCCTCAATCTTATTTTTCCCCGGGAAATGACCCGCCAAATCGTTTAACAAACACGTACCTATTCACTGTTGGGTAAACAGAGGCTTCAGTTCAAGATTGACGCCCAGTAAATCCTCCCCGGCCAGGATTCGAACCCAGGCCATAGGGCTCGCGGAACTCAAGACAAACGTGTTACCATTTTCCCACGGGGACTGCTTAAAGATTTCATCGCATTGAAACTTTAAAAATACTGAACAAGTTAAAAGATGTTGACCCGGATATTTTATTCAGGTCAGATGTAACACAAACAAGGAGCAACGGTGTCATACTCAACAAGCTACAATGTAACACAAACAAGGAACAACAGTGTCAAGCTCAACAAGCCACAATGAAACAAACAAGGAACAACTGTGTCAAGTTCATCAAGCCACAATGTAACACAAACAAGGAACAACAATGTCAAGCTCAACAAGCCACAATGTAACACAAACAAGGAACAACAGCGTCAAGCTCAACAAGCCACAATGTAACACAAACAAGGAACAACAGTGTCAAGCTCAACAAGCCACAATGTAACACAAGCAAGGAACAACTGTGTCAAGCTCAACAAGCCACAATGTAACACAAACAAGGAACATCAGTGTCAAGCTCAACAAGCCACAATGTAACACAAACAAGGAACAACAGTGTCAAGCTCAACAAGCCACAATGTAACACAAACAAGGAACAACAGTGACAAGCTCAACAAGCCACAATGTAACACAAACAAGGAACAACAGTGACAAGCTCAACAAGCCACAATGTAACACAAACAAGGAACAACAGTGACAAGCTCAACAAGCCACAATGTAACACAAACAAGGAACAACAGTGACAAGCTCAACAAGCCACAATGTAACACAAACAAGGAACAACAGTGACAAGCTCAACAAGCCACAATGTAACACAAACAAGGAACAACAGTGTCAAGCTCAACAAGCCACAATGTAACACAAACAAGGAACAACAGTGTCAAGCTCAACAAGCCTCTATGTAGGACTGAGAACAGCAGATGCTTCTTCACTCACAGGGTTATTAACCCATGGAACCGCCTACCCGCCGAATTTCTAAATGCCAAAACCAGTAATATATTCCTGGAAAGTTAATCAAGGTAAAAAGAGGGGACCTTCGACAAGCCGCCAGCTTCCAGTCCTCGTCGAGGCCACTAGGGATAGTATCTCAGGTAAACTAGCACAAAATTAGGCAGTTAAAAAAAATATTTTATAATTCAAGGCCATATTATTCAGTGTGGAATAAATATTTTTATTTTAAACAGTCTTATATGTATAATGTGTTTCTTTTTATATTGTTTAAAATATTTAAAATTTCGAAATAAAAAAATATTTTATATAGTATTAGTTTTTAATAGTAAAATTAATTTTATATAGAAACTTTGGGAAACATTTATTTTATGAATATTTTTCATTATGTAAAATATTTAAAAAACCAGATGATCTCTGATGCATATTTGTTAGCATCTCTATAATTTTGTATATTTGGAAGCACTTAGGTGCTCGAAACCTTAATAAATTTTGTTCATACGGTTGTATCGTTTAATGTTAGTATAAAGAATGATACCCAGTATCAGTGCTCAGCTCAATGTTAACAATAGTTACACAACATCAACATTATTCGAGGTAGTGTAGCGACCAGGACCTAGATTCACGAAGCTCCATGTATTTCTTGGTAAGTAAGTGTGCTACGAAGGTTCTTAAGTATTGCCTAAGAACGTTCCTTTGTTCGATTCAGAAAGATATACTTACGAAGATTTTAGCAACTTCACTTAAGTCTCGCTAGATGTCACTCGGGCTTTTCGTTTGGCCAATCAGAGAAAAGGTAACATTTTTCTTCTTACAGCTGCAGCCAATCACGACGCTGGCATATCGGAGCTCATCCATGTGCACTTGCCACTTATTTACATCGAAATTCCTTATAAAATTATTATATCTGAATTAAAACTAAGTTTTTTCAACTTCTACAGCCAGCATCGACATTGAAGTAAACAAATATGTTACATTTTTTGTTTACTTATGCAATAGTAAGAGACATTATGTGGCTTTCTTTGTCGCTTCGAAGATTGAGACCGATGCTATTTATTTAAGTATATATTACCTAAATTTACCTAAGGGCCACTAACACTCTCGTGGCCTCGACGAGGACAGAATACCGGCAGCTTGTTAAAGGTCCCGCTAATTGTCCAATTATATTTTCTAGCTGGATTTTGGCATTTTACGGAATGAGCGGTTAGGCGGTTCCATGGGTTGATAATCCTCTTGGTGAAAAACACCTTTTTCAGTCCTACTTGAGAGGACATTTTCCCCAACAATATATGTGATTGCCCTGTTATCAGTGACTTCATACAAAATGGTATGAGGCATTTTGAGCTCTGTAATTACTTCATACACTCAGGAATATTGGAAGATATTCGTGTGCTCCTCCCAGATTTTGCCAGTGGGGGCTAATAGATCAGCTTTACATATCTTGTTCTCTAATAATTGGCTGATTGTATGACTGGCTGTCCTGTGATATGGGGTGTTGGATGAGCTTGTAGCTGGTTTTTTATCTACACTGTGTGGGGCCTTCTTACAGAAGAGAGAAGCAGCACATTGTTGTGTATACCTAAGCTTGTAATAAAAATAATATGTAAAGGTTTTAAATATTAAGGTAATAATAATAAGCTTGTATTATTATTATTACCAGTTGTTGTTTAAAAATTCGCTACCTGGAACCAAAAGTTCCAAGTAGCATGGGGTATGGTGACCACGCAGTGATCCCTTATTATTACCAGTATTATCCTTATTAAATCATAAATGTTAACCATGGATCATCAAGATCTCATATTGATATGTAATGTTAATAATGTTGACCGAACCACACACTAGAAGATGAAAAGACGACTACAATGTTATTAATACTGTATTTCTTTTGAATCATTAAATTGTGCAGTATGTCTCAATTTTTTCAATTCTCGGGATATACAGTAGAAATGATAGTTTAAACAACCCATAAATATTGTTGCATAATATTATATATTTAAATAACTGGATCAATATTTTTCCAGCTGACAAGATTTGTTTTACACACTGGGGAATTATTGTTAAAAAAAATTTAGTTTATTGTTACGCACAATGCTGCTACATAGGCTTCCTGGCTTGGTGCCTTCTTTTGTGAATTACTTACTTATTGTTAGACACAGCAAAAGTGAGTAACAGAAAGAGGTCTTGAACCCCTGCTTCCCCCTCTCATTTTTAATAGCAATAATAGTCCATATAGTCATAATTATAAATCTACGTATTCAATGACAAACGTTTTTGAAGTTACCTTTATCTAACATAATTTCTGCAGCATATTTTTGTTTTATGTCTCACCCAGATTTAATTTCAAAATAAAACCAAACAACATAAATTAAAAATGGGTATGTATAGCTCAGGTACACCCCTAGCTATTTATTTATTATTTATTATATATAAGAAGGTACATTGGGTTTGTGAGAATACATAGCATAGTATTTACAATCTTGTAAAGCCACTAGTACGCGCAGTGTTTCAGGCAGGTCCTTAATCTAAAAGATAATTTTAAGTAGGTAATTCTAGCAGAATTAATAAATGATAACAGATACATTGCAAGAAAAAATGAGATGAGAGATATTAGTAAATATATTAAAGCTCTGATTGATTACATTGATAACTTGATTGGTAATTTAAACACGATTAATAGGCACCATACAGTAGATTGATAGCACATATAAGAAGACAGCAATGATCACAATGGTAAAGATGTTCGGATTGGGTACATAAAAATTGGGAGATTGAGTAGCAATAGATACAGTGCAATTTTAAAGCAACAATGTAAAGAACTATGAGGATGAAATTAGGTACTTTTTAGTTTTGTTTTTGAATAACGCAAAAGTTGGACAGCTTTTCAATTCATTAGGGAGTGAGTTCCATAGACTGGGTCCCATTATTTGCATAGAGTGTTTACACAGATTAAGTTTGACTCTGGGGATATCAAAGAGATATTTATTTCTGACGTGGTGATAATGAGTCCTATTACATCTGTCAATAAGTTATACTTATTGCAAGGTGAACAGGGGCATTTGGTGCTAGTAAATGCCCCCACCAGCCCGAGATCATCACCTCTCATATTTCATGTTCACCAGTGTTTATTTACTTAATAACTACTGGTATAATATCTAAAATGTTTATTTATAATAAAATCGATCCTCCATGTTGTGTAGTAGAGAAAAATTGAGTTATATCCAGTTTACGTAAAGCTACGAGTGGTTGAGAGTGTCCTTTGCGCGACGGAGCATGATTAAAAAGATTTTCACACTTAGATGCATACCTGAATACCGACATAGCCGCTACGAAGATACTAAGAAGGAAAATGTGCATACGTATGTACTTAACTGCTTCGTGAATCTGGCCCCAGGCCTGTTATCCTACACAGATAACACATTCGCCCCGTCCATTACGAGCAATTTGATGGCCTCGGTTCAGATCCTGGCCAGGGAGGATTGACTGGGCGTGTAACCTATCCTAATGTAACCTAGGCTTGCCTAAAAGAATTTAGTATTTCATGTCCTAGTATGATAATAATGGTAAGAATTAACCAAATTGGAAGAAATATCTGAAAAAAGATGAAAATCGCTCTGCTTGTTAGGCCGCTCGGGCCTTTGCTGGACCAAGTAATGTGGTTCGGCTATTATGAGCGACACACAACTAACGGTCCGGATTGTGGCGTCTTCGGCATGGGAGACAGTGTCCGGCTTGGCTTGGCTGGGAGTTGGTGGGCTCCTGGTGTGCCCTCGGGGCGTGGTGTGCCCTCGGAGCGTGGTGGGCCCCTGGTGTGCCCCCGGGGCGTGGTTGGCTCCTGGTGTGCCCTCGGGGCGTGGTGGGCTCCTGGTGTGCCCTCGGGGCGTGGTGGGCTCCTGGTGTGCCCTCGGGGCGTGGTGGGCTCCTGGTGTGCCCTCGGGGCGTGGTGGGCTCCTGGTGTGTCCTTGGGGCGTGGTGTGCCCTCGGGCGTGGTGGGCTCCTGGTGTGCCCTCGGGACGTGGTGGGCTCCTGGTGTACCCTCTGGGCGTGGTGGGCTCCTGGTGAGCCCTCGGGGAGTGGTGGGCTCCTGGTGGGACTAAAGGATTGTGGCACTTGTTTGGATATATGCAAATGTCACCAATATTCACAAAGAAAGGCAGGAAGAACTCAGCAGAAAATTACCGGCTAATCAGCTTGACATCACACATCCGGAAGCTCATGGAGAGAATCTTCAGGGAGGGAATCATTTGCCATCTTTCAGTGAACAATCTTGTATAATCGACACAACATGGGTTTGTTAAAAACAGATCCTGCCTTACAAACCTGCTCACATTTGTGGAAACGGTAACCAGCTACTCAGACAAAGGCCTTCCCGTGGATGTAGTGTACATGGGTATTGCTAAAGCCTTTGATAAGGTCCCACATGAAAGACTGACAAGGAAATTACAGACCCATGGAATAAATGGTAAAATATTAGAATGGATAAAACAATGGTTGAAGAAAGAAAACAAAGGGTCGTACTAAATGGAAACGAATCTGAATGGAGAAACGCGATGAGTGGGGTGCCACAAGGGTCCATTTGGGACCAACACTTTTATCATATACATCAATTACAGATGAGATTATACAAATCACATCATCTAACTTGTAGATGACAAAGATTTATGGTAAAGTGGGAAATGAGAATGATACACAAGTCATTCCAGAGTTAAGTCAACTCTCGTATCAGGAACGCTGAGGGCTACAGGGCTAACAACACTGCAAACCAGGCATGACAGGCGGATCTTTATTTATTTATTATTATTTATTATATATATTATTATTTATTCATTTATTTATTTATTATTTATTTATTATTTATTTATTTATTTATATATTATTTTTACATATTTATTATTTATTATTTATTTATTTATTTTATACAAGAGTTGTTACATGGTTTTAAAGACACTAGCACCTATAGTGCTTCGGGCAAGTCCTCAATCTTATTTTTCCCCGGAAAATGACCTGCCAAATTGTTTAACAAACACGTACCTATTCACTGTTGAGTAAACAGAGGCTTCAGTTCAGGATTGACACCCAGTAAATCCTCCCCGGCCAGGATTCGAACTCAGGCCATAGGGCTCACGGAACTCAAGACAAACGTGTTACCATTTTCCAACGGGGACTGCTTAAAGATTTCATCTCATTGAAACTTTAAAATTACTGAACAAGTTAAAGGATGTTGACCCGGATATTTTATTCAGAAGGTCAGATGTAACACAAACAAGGAGCAACGGTGTCATCCTCAACAAGCTACAATGTAACACAAACAAGGAACAACAGTGTCAAGCTCAACAAGCCACAATGAAACACAAACAAGGAACAACTGTGCCAAGTTCAACAAGCCACAATGTGACACAAACAAGGAAAAACAGTGTCAAGCTCAACAAGCCACAATGTAACACAAACAAGGAACAACTGTGTCAAGTTCAACAAGCCACAATGTAACACAAACAAGGAACAACAGTGTCAATCTCAACAAGCCACAATGTAACACAAACAAGGAACAACAGTGTCAAGCTCAACAAGCCACAATGAAACAAACAAGGAACAACTGTGTCAAGTTCAACAAGCCACAATGTAACACAAACAAGGAACAACTATGTCAAGGTCAACAAGCCACAAAGTAACACAAACAAGGAACAATAATGTCAAGCTCAACAAGCCACAATGTAACACAAACAAGGAACAACAGTGTCAAGCTCAACAGGCCACAATGTAACACAAACAAGGAACAACAGTGTCAAGCTCAACAAGCCACAATGTAACACAAACAAGGAACAACGGTGTCAAGCTCAACAAGCCACAATGTAACACAAACAAGGAACAATGGTGTCAAGCTCAACAAGCCACTATGTAACACAAACATGGAACAACGGTGTCAAGCTCAACAAGAATGGTGTCAAGCTCAACAAACCACAAAGTAACACAAACAAGGAACAACATTGTCAAGCTCAACAAGCTACAATGTAACACAAACAAGGAACAACCGTGTCAAGCTCAACAACCCACAATATAACACAAACAACAGTGTCAAGCTCAACAAGCCACAATGTAACACAAACAAGGAACAACAGTGACAAGCTCAACAAGCCACAATGTAACACAAACAAGGAACAACAGTGTCAAACTAACACGCCTCTATGTAGGACTGAGAACAGGAGATGCTTCTTCACTCACAGGGTTATTAACCCATGGAACCGCCTACCTGCCCAATTTCTAAATGCCAAAACCAGTTGAGTTTTAATATATTCCTGGAAAGTTAATCAAGGTAAAAAGAGGGGACCTTCGACAAGCCGCCAGCTTCCAGTGCTCGTCGAGGCCACTAGGGATAGTATCTCAGGTAAACTAGCACAAAATTAGGCAGTTAAAAAAATAAATAAATATTTTATAATTCAAGACCATATTATTCAGTGTGGAATAAATATTTTTTATTTTAAACAGTTTTATATGTATAATGTGTTTATTTTTATATTGTTTAAAACATTTTAAAATTTCGAAATAATAAAATTTAATTTATATAGAAACTTCGTGAAACGTTTATTTTATGAATATTTTTCATTATGTAAAATATTTCAATTATCTGTTTGGTTCCTACACGTATATACTATCATTTCTATAATTTTGTATATTTGTAAGCACTTAGGTGCTCAAAACCTTAATAAATTTATTTCATACAGTTGTATCATGTTCATATTAGTATAAAGGGTGATATCCAGTATCAGTGTTCAGCTCAATGTTAACGGTAATTACACATCAACATTATATTAATAGTATAATTGATTAAATATTAGAATTAATTAATAGTATAATTGTTTATATAATCATCTACCTCAGTATCATAGTAAAATATTCCACACTTTCACCCTGTTTATTTTTACACTTAGATTTATATTAGAGTAAATTTCAAGATTTAATAAGTTTTACATGTCATCTTTTTTTCGGAATTATCTATTGAGTTCATTTTGTTTTCTTAGGTTCATACTAATTATAGGATTTTAATTAACCATTACTAAGCCAATTATCTTCAAGATCATTTTACTTTATGATTTATTATTCTTATTATTTTTTATTTTACATTTATATTGTCAATCTCTACTGATTTTTTGTTTTTTATTTTATGTAACTTCTGTGTCCTTCCTGGCTATCTATTGGATCTTTATTTTACCTCTAAGTTGTTACTATTTTATTGTATTTGCTTTTATTCTTGTGTTTTGCTTTATCATGTATCTTGTATCGTGATCCCTTTATCTGCATCTTTATGCACACTGATATTGATCCTGATCAAAATCTTCTATCTCATATCTACACCAACCAGCACATTGATCATCATTATTGCAAGTATTTCACAGCACACCAGGCTAAAAACAAACTCCAAAATACCACCTGTTTATCAGTTTACAACCAAAATGTTAGATCTCTTGGTAAACATTTTCACGATTTAAATGCATTACTCACAGCACTTGGTACTAACTTATCGTTCATTATTTTAACAGAAACTTGGCTAAATAAAGACTATACCCAACTCTACAACTTAGCTGGTTATAAAGCCATTCATAACTGTAGGCCTAATAAAAAAGGTGGTGGCACAGCTATATATTACCGAGATACATTTATCTGCAACAGTGTTATTAGTGACAGAGATGACTACTGTGAATATACTTTTGCTCAGTTCACAATTAAATCCCTTAAATCCTCTTTGACTATTGGAGCCATCTATAGATTTCCCAACACTAACATAGCTTCTTTCTCAGACAACCTAAGGAATCTTATTATAAACAACAATCTCAACAAAAACCACATCATTCTGGGAGGAGACTTTAATATTGACCTGGGTAAACAAAATTGCTCTCAAGTTGACTATTTCCTTAACAGAATGAACTCCTGTATGCTAATCCCCACAATCACCAAACCTACCCGAGTCACTCAAACATCAGCCACTACCTTGGACCACATATGGACAAACATAACAGTTCCCCTTGTACCTGGTATAATCTACGACAGAACAACTGACCACTATCCTACCTTTCTCATAGCGAACATGGACATAACACCACCAAAAAGCAAGAAACTTTCATTTAGGCTACACAGTGAATCAGCTTTAGGCAATCTTACAGATGCACTTCACAATATTAACTGGGATTCTGAATTCAATAATACCCAGGATATAAATTCATTAGCTACCCTCTTCCTCTCCAAAACTCTCAGTCTCTACAACCTTCATTGTCCCCTTCTTACCAAGCAAGTAACTGACAAAAGATTAAACAATCCATGGCTCACAAGTGGCATTCTCAACTCAATCAACAAGAAACACGAATATGAAAAGAAACTTAGGATTGGCCTAGTTTCAAAGGAAGTAGCTAAAAGGTACTCATCAATGCTTACCAGTATCATAAGAAAGGCAAAACTAGCATATTATGTGAATAGATTCAATGAAGCAAAAGGTAACATGAAAAGCACTTGGAAAACAATCTCTAGTATCCTAGGAACTAAGCAACACTCACATAACCAAATAAAGCTCTACAAGGATGGGGATATACTGTCAACTGATTTAGAAATGGCAAATGAATTTAATAGTTTCTTTTCATCGGTTGGTGCTAATCTTGCCAGTAAAATCCCACAGACTCAGACACATATTAACACATATCTCTCAGGCAGCTATCCAAACCTCTTCTCCTTTCACCAATCAGCCCGGCAGATGTTGTGTCCATCATACACTCTCTAAAAACCAAGGCAGGGAACACCAGTGAAATTCCGTCCATTGTATACAAGAGAGCCTCCCATGCCCTTGCCTCACCCATAGCCCTACTGTTCAACAAATCTATAGAGTGTCACACCTTCCCTGATATCCTCAAAAAAGCAAGAGTAACGTCAGTCCATAAAGGAGGCAATCCGGCGGACATAAATAATTATAGACCAATATCAAATTTACCCATTCTATCAAAAATATTTGAAAAAATTATTTACAAACAGCTCTATTCCTACCTCGTAAAATTCGACATACTCAGCCCCTGCCAGTTTGGCTTCCGGTCCCAAAAGAGCACCAACGATGCAATCATTAGTCTCCTTGACGTAATCTACTCAGCCCTTGACAAAAATGAGTTTCCAATTGGACTCTTCATTGACCTAAGAAAAGCCTTTGATACTGTTAATCACAACTACCTCTTACTTAAACTTCAGCATTATGGAATCCGTGGCCTTGCCCTTGACTACATCCGATCCTATCTTAGTGACAGACACCAATATGTAACCATCAATGATACAACTTCTTCCACTCTACCAATTACCGTTGGAGTGCCACAGGGCAGTATCTTAGGACCTCTTCTATTTCTTATATATATAAATGATCTGCCTAATGTCTCTAATATTCTCAAACCTATATTGTTTGCTGATGATACTACCCTTATCTATTCAGACCTCAACCCACATACACTAAATAATGTTGTGAATAATGAATTAAAAAAAGTCCACTTCTGGATGTCAACTAACAAACTAACATTAAACATCGAAAAGACTTACTACATCTTATTTGGAAGCAAATCATCAAATGCAATTCAGCTACAGATAGACAATATTAACATCAGTAATAAAAATGATGGCAAGTTTCTTGGCCTATTCCTAGACAAGAGACTCAACTTCAGCACCCACATACAACACATAACTAAGAAAGTCTCTAAAACAGTTGGTATACTCTCCAAAATCAGATATTATGTTCCTAACTCCGCTCTCCTCTCACTATATTATGCACTAATCTACCCCTATCTTAATTATGGTATCTGTGCATGGGGGTCTACCACTGCAAACCACCTTAAGCCCATCATCACGCAGCAAAAATCTGCTATCAGAATAATAACTAACTCAGCTTTTAGACAACATTCAGCTCCCTTGTTTAAATCTCTAAACTTGCTAAATATTAACTCCCTCCACACATTCTCTTGTGTCAACTACATTTACAAAACCCTGTTTTTAAATGCAAACCATGCTCTGAAACTCTCCCTGGATGGATGTAATAGGACCCATTATCACCACACCAGAAATAAATATCTCTTCTTCTCTTCTTCTTGATAGTAGGTGCAGTTTGCATGAAGGGTTTGTCCTCCCGATGACTGCACCAGTACTGATGTTGGTGGACGCGTTTATGTTGAGGATGATCGGAGCTACCAAGGTGTTTGTTACGTTGTGCTGTGGATATAGGAACGGTGATTAAAACAGAGGCGTGTGTTGTAGGGAGACTTGTCGCACCGTAGGGCGGTGTGTTGTGTTTATGGTGTCAGCTGATCTATGGTGCTGCGACGAGGCAGTTGTTTTCTGTGTTTAGCTGTTGGTGGCGCCAGGTATAAATGCGGCACGGGTCAGATGTGTCCCAATTTGTTGGTCGACTGCAGATATTTAGCCAGTGCTTTGACTATTTGGTATTTTTCTTGTAACGAGTGGTCTCCACCTCCTAATATGTGCTCGATGGTGAAGGGTATTTTAAGTGCGATAAAGACTTGTTTGAAATTTACTCTGGCGCTATGATGTCGGAAGCAGTGCATGAGATAGTGTTCGACTGTTTCAGGCAGCTGACAGTGAGTACAGAGTTCATTGATGTCTGTTCTGTACTTAGAGCTGTGTGCTGCTAGTTTGGTATGTCCCAGCCTTAATCTGGTCATCGTTATATCAATTTCTCTGCTTTTATATCGGACATGTTTCCAAGTTCCCCATTTCTTTTTAATGGACCCATAGTGCAAAGGTGAGCATAACGTTTTCCAGTTTGTTGCAAAATCCTGGGAGATGGTATCTTTGAAGGCTCCTTTACGTGCAACATGGGGAATTGGATGATGGGTAAGGTGAGGCGTGTTGTGCATCGCTTTGGCTAGTTGGTCTACAAGTTCATTATGGAGAATACCACAGTGTGCTGGGACCCATTGGATAGAGGTGTCATAACCGTTCAATTGATGTTTGTGAAGAAGTTGAAGGCATGGGTAGACAATCTCCTTGCATGTTTTCGAAGAGTACGTAATTGCTTGAATCGCGCTCTTGGAGTCACTACAGATTGTATATATCCCAACTGGTAGTGTTGTGATGATTTGGAGAGCTTGATACAAGGCATATAATTCAGCTGTGAAAATAGATAGTTGGTTCGGTAACCGCCATCCCTGCTTGAGATGGTATTCCGGTATCCATACAGCGCTAGTGACCGACGGCACGTTGTTCATGATAATGCGAGATCCATCTGTGTAAATCGCTGTGGTATTTGGGTAGCAATTTTTCATTGTTGAGGCGAAGACTGAGGCTATGGCTGAGTTTGGTGCAGATTTTGGAATGTTGTCTTCGAGTTGTATTGCTGTATTAGGAGTTGTATAAAGCCAGGGTGGAATAGGGGGGACAGGAAGTTGGGTTTCGCAGTTTTGGAGTAGGGAGAGGTCTATATTGAGGTTATTTGTAGCCCGTGTGAGGAAAGGTTGCGAGTGAATGGTTGGGGAGCGGGGGTTACGTGGGTTAACTGTTGGGTTAATTTTTGATCTGTATGGGTGTGTCTGGTGAGCAGTGGTACAGAGTGACAGATAGTTGGCACACATAATGTCTCGTCTGGTGGCTAGGCTTGGGAGGCCTGTTTCCCCGTAAAGTCCGAGGATTGGAGTTGAACGCATTGCGCCACATATAAGTCGCATGGCATTATTTTGTATGACCTCGAGGCTCTGTAGGTTAGTAGGCGCCGCCGACGCATATGCTTGGCAGCAATAGTCTAGTTGGCTGCGAATGTAGGTTGTATAGAAACGGAGCAAGATTTCATGGTGTGCTCCCCAGGTGGTGCCAGTGAGGGCTTTAAGTATGGCGAGTCGGGGTTGTGTCGTCTGTTTAAGGTGTTGAATGTGTGCTTTCCAGGTAAGTAAGGGGGAGTCTAAGCGCATGCCAAGATATTTATGTTCTCGTACGTGTTGGATGGGAGTGTTGTGTATTGTGAGGGTGGGTAGAGGAAGTAGCCTTTTTTTAGTGAAAATCTGATAGCAGGTTTTGGTAGTACTAACTTGGAGGCCCCATTGTTGAGTCCAATCTATGAGGTCGTCCAGTGCTGTTTGCATTGTTGAGACTGTATTAGGTAGGGTATTGTCTGAATAATACAATGTTAAGTCGTCGGCGTACGCCGAGAGGTGAACAGGGTGGGTGTTAGGCAAATCTGC
Source organism: Procambarus virginalis (assembly GCA_020271785.1). Lineage (NCBI taxonomy): Eukaryota > Metazoa > Arthropoda > Malacostraca > Decapoda > Cambaridae > Procambarus > Procambarus virginalis. Next base: position 46,906 of record WNGS01167885.1, on the reverse strand, counting down.
TAAAAATGCGGCAAATAGGGTTGGGCTTAGTATGGAGCCTTGTGGGACACCTGTTTGTATTGGGATGCCATCGGAAAACTCGCCTTGTATATAGACTTTGGAGGTCCTGTTTGTGAGATAGGACCGTAACCATAGAAGTAATCTTCCCTGTACGCCTAAACGTGCAAGCTTTGCGAGGAGGCAAGTATGAGGAATGCTATCAAAAGCTCCTTTGAGGTCTAGGTAGACAACAAGACAATATTTACTGTTTCTGAGAGAGGTGCGGATTTCATGTTCAAGGCAGAGTATTTGATCTAGCGTGGAGCATTGCGGTCGGAATCCAGCTTGGAGTGACGGTATGATATTATTATACTCAAGGTACCATTGGAGGCGAGTATGTACTAGCCTTTCCATGATTTTACCGAGGCATGATAGTAGGGAGATGGGTCTGTATGACGCAGGTTGGGATGGGTCTTTTCCTGGTTTAAGGAACGGAAGAATAATACTGGTCTGCCATTGTGAGGGAATATTTCCGTGAGTCCAGCATAAGTTGTAATAGTTTAGAAGGGTGCTATGTGCAGTCGGTGGAAGATATTTGATGAGTTCATATGGAATTTCATCCTCTCCAGGTGCCTTGCCATTAGGTAGGCGGTTTAAGGCCAATTGTAGCTCGCTTGAGGTGTACATGTTGTCAACGTCAAGCATGGGTAGCAGTATGGCACGGTCAATGTCTTGTCTGAGGGAGAGTTCTTGGGCATGAAGGAAGGGTGTTGAGAGGGTAACTTTAAGGCATTCGGCAAGAACATTTGCACGCTCCTGAGGTGTTTGACAGAGTGAGCCGTTGATCATCAGGGGGAACGAAGGGAATGTTGGGCGACCTTTAATGCTGTTAAATGTAGCCCAGACTTTTGAGTGTGGCGTTGTGGGTGTGAGGCTATCACAGAATATTGCCCATGATGCTCGCTTTGCTGATAGTATGGTTTTTTTGGCCGTTGCTGTGGCCCGCCGGAGATTGACCCAGTTCTGTAGGGAGGGTTGACGTCTTTGTTTTTGTATGGCTCGTCGGCGTAAAGCGACTGTTCGTGCACATTCCGCGTTCCACCATGGTTTAAGTGGTTTGTTGGACCTATGTCCTGAAGTTTTCTTAAGCATTTGGGTGGCTGCAGAATTTATGGCCGAGGTGATTGTGGACAGTCGCTTGTTAGGATCTACTTCGTCTGTGTCTGGGAGGCGAACAACACGGCTCATTTTTTCTTGTCTAGGTACTTAATGTTCCACTTGGGAAGCGTAAGCGGGTGGGTTGGTGGCTGAAAGTTAGTAAATTTTATAATGAGGGGTTTGTGGTCACTACCAATATCTGGTCCTTCATTAGTACCCTATCATACTGGAGATACTTCAGTATCTCTTTGATATCCCCAGGGTCAAACTTAATCTGTATAAACACTCTATGCAAATTAAGGGACCTAGTCTATGGAACTCACTCCCTAGTGAATTGAAAAACTGTAAAAGTTTTGCCTTATTTAAAAACAAAACCAAAAAGTACCTGATTTCATCTTCTTAGTTTCCTACACTGAGCTTTAAATTTGCTCTGTACCTAGTGTTACCCAATCTCCTAATCTCCTAATTTTTATGTATTTAACCCTACCAACCTTATCATTGTGTTCATTGCTGTCTTCTTTTATGTGCTAGCCATATGCTGTTTTGTGCCTACCAATTTTTGTCAACTACCATTCAAGCTGTCATTGCAATTAATCTTAGCTGCCTATGTGCTTTAATCCACTGTACCTACAATTTTCTCTAATTTTTTTTTTCTTGCCATGTATCTGTTATCATTTTTTTTATAAATCTTGCAAGTATTTACCTACTTAAAATTTTCTTAGATTAAGGACCTGCCCGAAACGCTGCGCGTACTAGTGGCTTTACAAGACTGTAATTACCATTTTATGTATCCACACATTCCCAATGTACCTTCTTGTATATGCATAAATAAATAAATAAATAAATAAATATGAGGTAGTGTAGCGACCAGGACCTAGATTCACGAAGCTCCATGTATTTCTTGATAAGTAAGTGTGCTACGAAGGTTCGTAAGTATTGCCTTAGAACGTTCCCATGTCCGATTCAGAAAGATATACTTACGAAGATTTTAGCAACTTCACTTAAGTCTCGCTAGATGTCACTAGGGCTTTTCGTTTGACCAATCAGAGAAAAGGTAACATTTTTCTTCTTACAGCTGCAGCCAATCACGACGCTGGCATATTGGAGGTTATCCGTAATCACTTGCCACCTATTTACGTCGAATTTTCTTATAAAATTAGTATATTTGGAAGTAAAACTGTTTTTTCAATTTCTACAGCCAGCACTGATATTGTAGTAAACAATTATGTTACATTTCTTGTTTACCTTCGTAATTCTAAGAGATATTGTGTGGCCTTGCTTGTCGCTCCCAAGATTTAAGAAGCGATGGTATTTATTTACGTACATATTTACCTAAATTTACCCAAGGGCCACTAACTATTTAGTGGCGTCGACGAGGACAGAAAGCCGAGGGCTTGTTAAAAATCCCGCCTATTGTCCTAAGGGTACATTACTTTGTAAATATGAAAGTTGTTGTAGGGCATTCAAAATTTATTATCCTGATACATGTGAAAGATGCTGCAACTGGGCCAAGTTTCAGCATCTCAGCCTAAATAGAGAGGGAGAAAAAAAAAAAATTAGAAAATTTTTCAACAATATTCAAATAATTTCACAGCCCACAATTGTGAACCAAAATCATTTTTATGACACTTAGCTATGACCTTACTATATAATAAAGAATTTGTTAAAGGATTTTTATCCCAGATGTATTTAGTGCAATAATACAGATTTTTAAAATTTCCCAAAAAAGTATGCAACAAAATGATGTATACCAATATTTATAAAATCAATAAATCTACATAGATAAGAAACGCTATATCATTTTTTAGAGGCATAAACTCTACATATACTGTGCAAGTTTCATGTAAATTGAATAATAAATAAAGGCTGTGAAGTGAGATATAGTTGTAAAATATTTACCTCCACAAACGAAGGTCAAAGTTCACCTACCTTTGGGTGAGGTTGATGCCGACCAATATCATTCAAAATTTGCAGCCTTGTAGATAGGCATGGGTTCAATATGGTGTGCAAGTTCCATGAAGATCGCCTGATTAATAAAATAAAAAAAATTATTAAAAAAAAAATTAAAAAAAATAAATAAAAATTAATTAAATATTTGCCACCAGTTATATATGTACAAATATTTATGAAGTAATACCACAATATAACACTAAAAGATACTAACCTAATATAATTGGTCAGAAATATGGGTCCTGAAGGTGGCACTGCAGTGGCACTAGTAGGGCACATACCCGGGGTCAGCTCCCTCAGGGGCCTTTCTTGGTTTGGTGGTGCGTCTCGTTGGTTTCTGCATCTCCTTGTCCTTCTTACTAAAGTACCAGTCCCGTATGTCCAGCATGAGGAGTAGCTGGTGCAAGAAGTGAGGCGGCAGAAGGTGGGATTGTGGGGGGGGGGGGCGCGCGGCCTGCGAGAAGCTCCCTCACACTGCTGGCGGAGACGCCACCACACTCTTCACTCGTCACAGTGCGTGATCTACGCATTGCGGCCAGCTAGTACCTTCTACGGAGAGCTCGCATGCATCTAGCCTTCAGCGCTTTCCTCTTGTTCGTTTGGTACGTCATATTGCAGTACAAATAGCCCAAATAACTATTTTGGGAGCGCTGTTCTGGGAGAGCGCGTCAATGATACACCCACTCCCTCAGGGACACACAGAGTGACTGAGCCTCCTATCCCCACATCTCCCTCACACGAGACAGTTGCCAATAAGTGAGTTTATATTAGTTTCATGCATATCACGCTATTTTCCACGCTATTACGAAATATTAGACTTCTACAACGTAAGACACAATACCGCACGGCGCACCCAGGCCGCGAGGACCGGATTGGGGAAACTTGCAGCAGGAAATATGACTCTAATTACGTTATTTATCAAGATAACATAAAACGGTTTGCAGCACAGTGTTGCCACAACGTTGTAGTATTTTTCGTAATTTTTCGTAAATATTCCATTTTTCTTCGGATTTTCGGAAAAATGCTCCCTAATGATATATTCTAGCTGGATTTTGGCATTACGGCCCCAGCGGGTAGGCAGTTCCATGGGGTTTATAACCCTCTGGGTTAAATAACATCTGTTTTTAGTCCTACTTGATAGTACATTTTCTCCAACACTATATCTGTGATTGCCCTGTTATCAGTGACTTCAGACCAAATGGTATGAGGTACTTTGAGCTCTGTAATTACTTAATACACTCATGAATATTGGAAGATATTCTTGTGCTGTACTCAGATTTTACTAGTGGAGGCTTATAGATCAGTCTTACATTTCTTATTCTCTCCTGACACCATGTATGACTAGCCGTCCTGTGAGGTGAGGATGTTGGATGAGCTTGTAGCTGGGTTTTGACCTACACTGTGTGGTCCTTCATACAGAATAGTGAAGCAGCACATTGCTGTGTATACTTAAGCCTTGTTAAAAATGAAAAGACATTGTTTGAGAGGAGTCTTGTGAGAAACTGGTAAGAGTAATTATAGTATAATGCTGCTATGACTCAATGATTACTTCTTGTGAAAATCGTGAAGTTGTTGTTTAGTCAGAGTTGATTTGTTTTTTGTCTTGAGGCAGTTAATAATTATTTTCTCCCCTGATTCCATGTATGATTAACCATCCTGTGAGATGTTAATATTAGATGAACTTAGAGCTAGTTTTTGATCTGCACTGTGTAATCTTTCATACTGAATAGGGTAACAGCACACTGCTGTGTGCTAAGCTTTTCAATAAAAACAATTAAGTAAGAGAGGTTTTAAATTATAGTTTGTATTATTACCAGTATTATCCTTATTTAATCATGTTAATCACGGATAATTAAGATCTCATATTAATATTTAATAGTAATATTTCTTTTGTATCATTAAAAAAATTATGCACTATGTCTCAATTTTTCTCTTCTTTGGATATACAGTACAAATGATAGGATAAAAATAAGCCAGAAATATTTGTTTCATTACATTTTTTGTTTAAATAACACCATCAATATTTTTTACAGCAGACACGATTTTTTTACTCACAGGTGCACTTATCTATTAATAAACAAATTAGTTTTATTGTGCAACCCATCCTCTGAATTGACAATACGGTTTAATACTAAGTGTAATTAGTTAATTTCCTGACTGTTAGGAATAATACATAATTACACTTCCTTGACCCATTACATTTACCTTTCCATTCATTCTCCTGATTTCTGTAAAGACACTCAGAATTTTAAGATAAAGTTTTAATATTAAATTTCTTATACACAAGTTTTAAATATTACAAATTTCTTCTCCAATTTTAATAAACAATAGAGATTTTATAAAAAATTTGAAAATATCTTGAGGGACTTTATAATTTATTGAAATATTTTAGTTTTATTTAATTTGCTTTAAAAAACTGTAAAATCAGTATAGTTATAGATTGGAGGTCCCTGTGCCCTTCTTCTTCACCTTCGAGGTCAACCCCGGAACTCACAGTTCCTGCGACGGCGCTGGAACCAATCGTATTGGCGTATGCCTTTCCATTGGAGACTTTCAGCGCCGTGGAGAGGGGGGACCTGCTGCCTGGGTAACAGCTTTTCCCCCGAATCAACCTACCCTGGCTTTGCGCCCTGGTGAGGCCACTCCAGACCGACAACCAGAGCGCAACTCCATAGTCTCCTGAGACTGATGGATGCCTACTACTACTACTACTACTATAGATTAAGTACTAATTGTAATTAGGAAGCAATAAAATGCTTATTCAGACACTGAAAAGGTTAGGTTAGGTCATGGTTTTCTATTCAGTTGTTTATGTAAACTCAAATATATACAATATATTTGACTGTGGTTTAATACTAAGTGAAAATAAGTACAATTTCTGACTGCTAGGAATAGTACATAATTGCACTTACTTGTGCTGTTACATTTACCTCCCCATTTTTGGAGGACGGGCTGAATTGTTACCCAATGCCAAATTGTGTAACAGAGGAAGAGGTCTGGGACACATTTGTTCAGTGCTACATGTAGAGGAATCAGCCAAGTGATCTACATCATCACATAATGATAAATCTAAACTATCGTTGTTAGGCCATTACTAATGGAATAAAACTTTTTAATAACAATACTGCCACAATGTAACACAAACAAGGAACAACAGTGTCAAGCTCAACAAGCCACAATGTAACACAAACAAGGAACAACAGTGCCAAGCTCAACAAGCCACAATGTAACACAAACAAGGAACAACAGTGTCAAGCTCAACAAGCCACAATGTAACACAAACAAGGAACAACAGTGTCAAGCTCAACAAGCCACAATGTAACACAAACAAGGAACAACAGTGTCAAGCTCAACAAGCCACAATGTAACACAAACAAGGAACAACAGGAACAAACCTTCTTCTTTCTTCTACCTCTCCCTCGCTCTCTCCTCCTTTTTCATGACATTATCTTCGACGCTGCCCTCCGCTCTATTCCTTGCTCTTCCTCTCGGGGACCACAGAAGTGTGTTCCCTGGTGGAATGCAGACTACCTCGGGCTGTAAGTGTGCAGCCTGGAAGAGACACCGCCGCCGGCAGTTGTCCGATTCTTTTCTTTTCTTTTGGAAGGTGAGTACGGTGGCCTGTAGGGCCATCTGTATAGCTAAACATGAATGTTGGATGTCTTATGTCTGCACCATTACATCCAAAACTCCTCTGTTGCAGATCTGGAAGCGTATCCGCAAGATAGCGGGTAAGTTCGTTCCTGATGTTTCGCCGGTCCTTCATCTCCGTGGTACTCTTGTGGCGGACCCGTTACAGGTCGCTACTGAACTAGATTCCCACTTTTCTTCTGTTAGCTCTGGTTCTCATCTTCCTCAATCTTTCCTTCTTTGTAAACCTGTCCTTGAATCTCGTCCTTTAGATTTCTGCACTCATCTCCGACTTTTCTATAACAATCCCTTCTCTCTCTCTCTCTGAACTTCGGTCTGCCCTGGGCCCTCTGCGGTTCTATGGCGGCGGGCTCTGATGGCATTCATTATGAGATGCTTCGCCATCTCCCTCCATGCACGTCTCAGTATTTACTGAGTCTGTATAATCGGATCTGGGAGTCGTTGTCAGTCCCTGAGGACTGGCTCGATGCCGTTGTCCTCCCTGTTCGAAAACCAGGGTCTCTGGGGACATTCCCTAAGGACTTTCGGCCTATTGCCCTCACGAGTTGTGTCTGAAAACTCTTTGAACGTATGGTTAATGTTCATCTGATGTGGTTCTTAGAACACTATCACCACCTCTCCCCTTCTCAATTTGGTTTATGCAAGTGCCGCAGCATGACAAATGTCCTGGTGAATTTGTAGGTCTATATTTGTACTGATTTTGCTGCGAAGACCTCCCTAGTTGCCGTCCTTTTTGAACTGGAAAAGGCTTATGACATATTCTCTATATGGTGATATATTCTGTCCCAACTTCATTCTTTTTGCCATCATGGTAATCTCCCTCTCTTTCTCCAAAGCTTCCTCTCTCGTCGTTCCTTTCGGGTTAGGCTTGGTACCACTCTCTCTGCCTCTTTTCAGCAATACGAAGGTGTGCCCCAAGGTAGTGTTCTGAGCGCTACTCTTTTTCTGGTTGCCCTCAATGGTCTTCTTTCCTTTCTTTATTCTGGCGTCTTCTCCGCTCTCTATGTCGACGATCTTACCCTTTGCTGTCAGGGTGATGATTCACCTCTCCTTCAACGCCGGCTTCAACTTGCGAATGATGCCATGTCATCTTGGGCCACT
>WNGS01167882.1:32088-47744 GCA_020271785.1 Procambarus virginalis | reverse complement strand
CTCATACTTCATACTGTACACTGCTCATACTGCATACTACATGTTGCTCATACTTCATACTACACACTGCTCATACTTCATACTACACACTGCTCATACTGCATACTACACGTTGCTCATACTTCATACTTCACACTGCTCATACTTCATACTGTACACTGCTCATACTGCATACTGCACACTGCTCATACTGCATACTACACGTTGCTCATACTTCATACTACACACTGCTCATACTGCATACTACACGTTGCTCATTCTTCATACTTCACACTGCTCATACTTCATACTGTACACTGCTCATACTGCATACTACACCATGCTCATACTTCATACTACACACTGCTCATACTGCATACTACACCATGCTCATACTGCATACTACACACTGCTCATACTGCATACTGCACACTGCTCATACTTCATACTGTACACTGCTCATACTTCATATTGTACACTGCTCATACTTCATACTGTACACTGCTCATACTGCATACTGTACACTGCTCATACTGCATACTGTACACTGCTCATACTTCATACTGTACACTGCTCATACTTCATACTGTACACTGCTCATACTGCATACTGCACACTGCTCATACTTCATACTGTACACTGCTCATACTGCATACTGCACACTGCTCATACTTCATACTGTACACTGCTCATACTGCATACTGTACACTGCTCATACTTCATACTGTACACTGCTCATACTGCATACTGTACACTGCTCATACTTCATACTGTACACTGCTCATACTGCATACTGCACACTGCTCATACTTCATACTGTACACTGCTCATACTTCATACTGTACACTGCTCATACTGCATACTGTACACTGCTCATACTTCATACTGTACACTGCTCATACTTCATACTGTACACTGCTCATACTTCATACTGTACACTGCTCATACTTCATACTGTACACTGCTCATACTGCATACTGTACACTGCTCATACTTCATACTACACACTGCTCATACTACATACTGTACACTGCTCATACTGCATACTACACACTGCTCATACTGCATACTTCACACTGCTCATACTGCATACTGTACACTGCTCATACTTCATACTACACACTGCTCATACTGCATACTGTACACTGCTCATACTTCATACTGTACACTGCTCATACTGCATACTGTACACTGCTCATACTCCATACTGTACACTGCTCATACTGCATACTATACACTGCTCATACTGCATACTACACACTGCTCATACTGCATACTGTACACTGCTCATACTACATACTACACACTGCTCATACTGCATACTACACACTGCTCATACTGCATACTGTACACTGCTCATACTTCATGCTACACACTGCTCATGCTGCATACTTCACACTGCTCATACTGCCTACTGTACACTGCTCATACTACATACTGCACTCTGCTCATACTGCATACTACACAGTGCTCATACTGCATACTGTACACTGCTCATACTTCATACTGTACACTGCTCATACTGCATACTGTACACTGCTCATACTTCATACTGTACACTGCTCATACTGCATATTTCACACTGCTCATACTTCATACTGTACACTGCTCATACTTCATACTACACACTGCTCATACTTCATACTACACACTCCTCATACTTCATACTGTACACTGCTCATACTGCATACTACACGTTGCTCATACTTCATACTACACACTGCTCATACTTCATACTACACACTGCTCATACTGCATACTACACGTTGCTCATACTTCATACTTCACACTGCTCATACTTCATACTGTACACTGCTCATACTGCATACTGCACACTGCTCATACTGCATACTACACATTGCTCATACTTCATACTACACACTGCTCATACTGCATACTACACGTTGCTCATTCTTCATACTTCACACTGCTCATACTTCATACTGTACACTGCTCATACTGCATACTACACCATGCTCATACTTCATACTACACACTGCTCATACTGCATACTGCACACTGCTCATACTGCATACTGTACACTGCTCATACTTCATACTGTACACTGCTCATACTTCATACTGTACACTGCTCATACTGCATACTGTACACTGCTCATACTTCATACTGTACACTGCTCATACTTTATACTGTACACTGCTCATACTGCATACTGTACACTGCTCATACTGCATACTGTACACTGCTCATACTTCATACTACACACTGCTCATACTGCATACTGTACACTGCTCATACTGCATACTTCACACTGCTCATACTTCATACCGTACACTGCTCATACTTCATAGTACACACTGCTCATACTGCATACTTCACACTGCTCATACTGCATACTGTACACTGCTCATACTTCATACTACACACTGCTCATACTGCATACTGTACACTGCTCATACTTCATACTGTACACTGCTCATACTGCATACTGTACACTGCTCATACTTCATACTGTACACTGCTCATACTGCATACTATACACTGCTCATACTGCATACTACACACTGCTCATACTGCATACTGTACACTGCTCATACTACATACTACACACTGCTCATACTGCATACTACACACTGCTCATACTGCATACTGTACACTGCTCATACTTCATGCTACACACTGCTCATACTGCATACTTCACACTGCTCATACTGCATACTGTACACTGCTCATACTACATACTGCACACTGCTCATACTGCATACTACACAGTGCTCATACTGCATACTGTACACTGCTCATACTTCATACTACACACTGCTCATACTGCATACTTCACACTGCTCATACTTCATACTGTACACTGCTCATACTTCATACTACACACTGCTCATACTTCATACTACACACTCCTCATACTTCATACTGTACACTGCTCATACTGCATACTACACGTTGCTCATACTTCATACTACACACTGCTCATACTTCATACTACACACTGCTCATACTGCATACTACACGTTGCTCATACTTCATACTTCACACTGCTCATACTTCATACTGTACACTGCTCATACTGCATACTGCACACTGCTCATACTGCATACTACACGTTGCTCATACTTCATACTACACACTGCTCATACTGCATACTACACGTTGCTCATACTTCATACTTCACACTGCTCATACTTCATACTGTACACTGCTCATATTGCATACTACACCATGCTCATACTTCATACTACTCACTGCTCATACTGCATACTGCACACTGCTCATACTGCATACTGTACACTGCTCATACTTCATACTGTACACTGCTCATACTTCATACTGTACACTGCTCATACTGCATACTGTACACTGCTCATACTTCATACTGTACACTGCTCATACTTCATACTGTACACTGCTCATACTGCATACTGTACACTGCTCATACTGCATACTGTACACTGCTCATACTTCATACTGTACACTGCTCATACTGCATACTGCACACTGATCATACTTCATACTGTACACTGCTCATACTGCATACTGTACACTGCTCATACTTCATACTGTACACTGCTCATACTGCATACTACACACTGCTCATACTTCATACTGTACACTGCTCATACTGCATACTGCACACTGCTCACACTGCATACTACACACTAAGGAGAGCTAAGCTGCTGGATGTGGCAGCAAGAAACTTTCTAAGTCAACACGTCAAGGGACCGACAAGAATGAGAGGAGGGGATGAACCAGCCTTGCTTGATTTTATATTTACCCTAAATGAGTCGGATATAAGGGAAGTTAAGTTGGAAGCCCCCTTGGGAATGAGTGATCATAGTGTATTGAGCTTTTAGTTCCTGGTTGAGCTAGGAATTATCACCCCCAAAAAGAACTGGGAACCAAAGGGCTGGCGTACAGAAAGGGAAACTATGAGGAGATGAATAAATTCCTATGGGATATACAATGGGACACAGAACTCGGAACCAAGTCCGTACAAGACATGATGGACTATGTCAGCCAAAAATGTCAGGAGGCTGTAAGCAGGTTTGTCCCAGCCCAGCAGGAAAAAACAGAGAAGCAAAGGAAGAATCCGTGGTTTAATAGGGAATGTATGAAAGCAAAGGAGCTGAACAAAAGGGCATGGAGGAACTTTCGTAATAACAGAACACCAGAAAGTAGAGAGAGATACCAGAGAACCAGGAACGAGTATGTCAGTGTGAGAAGAGCAGCTGAGAAAAGGTATGAAAATGATATAGCTAATAAAGCCAAGACTGAACCAAAGCTACTACACAGTCACATCAGGAGGAAGACAACAGTGAAGGAGCAGGCGATTAAACTTAGGGTGGGCGAGGACAGGTACACAGAGAATGACAAAGAGGTGTGTGAAGAACTCAACAAAAGGTTCCAGGAGGTCTTTACAATAGAACAGGGAGATATCACGGCGCTGGGAGAGGTGGCAGCAAACCAGGTGACCTTGGATAGGTTCGAAATTACAAGAGATGAGGTCAAGAAGCACCTATTGGAGCTGGATGTGAGAAAAGCTGTTGGGCCGGATGGAATCTCGCCATGGGTATTGAAAGAGTGTGCATTAGCACTTTGCTTACCACTCTCCATAGTGTATAGTAAGTCACTGGAAACGGGGGACCTACCAGAAATATGGAAGACTGCTAATGTAGTACCAATATACAAAAAGGGTGACAGACAAGAGGCACTGAACTACAGGCCAGTGTCCTTAACTTGTATACCATGCAAGGTGATGGAGAAGATTGTGAGAAAAAACCTAGTAACACATCTGGAGAGAAGAGACTTCGTGACAACCCATCAACATGGGTTCAGGGAGGGTAAATCTTGCCTTACAGGCTTGATAGAATTCTACGATCAGGTGACAAGAATTAAGCAAGAAAGAGAAGGGTGGGCGGACTGCATTTTTTTGGACTGTCGGAAAGCCTTTGACACAGTACCCCATAAAAGGTTGATGCATAAGCTGGAGAAACAGGCAGGAGTAACAGGTAGGGCGCTCCAGTGGATAAGGGAGTACCTAAGCAATAGGAAGCAGAGAGTTACAGTGAGGGGTGAGACCTCAGACTGGCGTGAAGTCACCAGTGGAGTCCCACAGGGCTCTGTACTTGGACCTATCCTGTTTCTGATATACGTAAATGATCTCCCAGAGGGTATAGACTCATTCCTCTCAATGTTTGCTGACGACGCCAAAATTATGAGAAGGATTAAGACAGAGGAGGACAGCTTGAGACTTCAAGAAGACCTGGACAAGCTGCAGGAATGGTCGAACAAATGGCTGTTAGAGTTTAACCCAAGCAAATGTAATGTAATGAAGATAGGGGTAGGAAGCAGGAGACCAGATACAAGGTATCATTTGGGAGATGAAATACTTCAAGAGTCAGAGAGAGAGAAAGACCTGGGGGTTGATATCACGCCAGACCTGTCCCCTGAAGCTCATATCAAGAGGATAACATCAGCAGCATATGCCAGGTTGGCTAACATAAGAACGGCCTTTAGAAACTTGTGTAAGGAATCTTTCAGAACATTATATACCACATATGTCAGACCAATCCTGGAGTATGCGGCTCCAGCATGGAGTCCCTATCTAGTCAAGCATAAGACTAAACTGGAAAAGGTTCAAAGGTTTGCCACCAGACTAGTACCCGAGCTGAGAGGTATGAGCTACGAGGAGCGACTGCAGGAATTAAACCTCACTTCGTTGGAAGACAGAAGAGTTAGGGGGGACATGATCACCACATTCAAGATTCTCAGGGGAATCGACAGGGTTGATAAAGACAGGCTGTTTAACACAAGGGGCACACGCACTAGGGGACACAGGTGGAAGCTGAGTGCCCAAATGAGCCACAGAGATATTAGAAAGAACTTTTTTAGTGTCAGAGTGGTTGACAAATGGAATGCATTAGGAAGCGATGTGGTGGAGGCTGACTCCATACACAGTTTCAAGTGTAGATATGATAGAGCCCATTAGGCTCAGGAAACTGTACACCTGTTGATTGACGGTTGAGAGGCGGGACCAAAGAGCCAGAGCTCAACCCCCGCAAGCACAACTAGGTGAGTACAACTAGATGAGTACACTGCTCATACTTCATACTGTACACTGCTCATACTGCATACTGCACACTGCTCATACTTCATACTGTACACTGCTCATACTGCATACTGCACACTGCTCACACTGCATACTACACACTGCTCATACTTCATACTGTACACTGCTCATACTGCATACTGCACACTGCTCATACTTCATACTGCACACTGCTCATACTTCATACTGTACACTGCTCATACTTCATACTGTACACTGCTCACACTGCATACTGCCCTCTACAATTTATCAATTCAATCGGAAACATTGAAATGGAATCGTAACATATTTAGTATAGCGTGTTGCGTTTACGTGCAACAGATGGCGCTGTTGAAAAAAAAACACAGGTTAAAAAAAAAAGCATGTTTTTTCCCCGTCACAGACGTGACATCTATATAGTATGTATGTAGAAACCCGCTCGGATGCGAATGGAATGTTGTGTCAAATTTCAAAGGAATCGGTGAAGAATTGTCGGAGATTACAGATTTTGAACTAACGTATATTTATATTTTTAATTATGTAGATGAATAATAGGGATCCCATTATGAATAACTGGTGTCCCATTTTGAATAACAGCAGTTCCAGGCCAAAATATTTGATTTGTAGGATAAAATATGAAGTCCTATCAATCATAGCGGCTCAGAAACATTCACGTTTTCTATGTTTGCATCAATCGGTTGGGTTAAGTTGGGTGTAGGCAATTTAACACATCTCTTTTTGTTGATTGTGACAATACCAGAGGCTGGGATCCTTCACCCTGAGGTTCGAACCTGTTATACCCAGAGCCAACGAGGCTGCCAGGTGTGCATGCCAGTGACCAGTGTTGTGTGCTGTGTGAAGTGTGTTAACACTTCCCACAACCCATCACATAACACAGCTGACAACCATCACATAACACAGCTGACAACCATCACATAACACAGCTGACAACCATCACATAACACAGCTGACAACCATCACATAACACAGCTGACAACCATCACATAACACAGCTGACAACCATCACATAACACAGCTGACAACCATCACATAACACAGCTGACAACCATCACATAACACAGCTGACAACCATCACATAACACAGCTGACAACCATCACATAACACAGCTGACAACCATCACATAACACAGCTGACAACCCATCATATAACACAGCTGACAACCATCACATAACACAGCTGACAACCATCACATAACACAGCTGACAACCATCACATAACACAGCTGACAACCCATCATATAACACAGCTGACAACCATCACATAACACAGCTGACAACCATCACATAACACAGCTGACAACCATCACATAACACAGCTGACAACCCATCATATAACACAGCTGACACCCATCACATAACACAGCTGACAACCATCACATAACACAGCTGACAACTGACAAGTGCTGTCCAGCTGTATTTGGAACATCAGTTCTTGTGACTGATAATATTCGAGATCCTATGCGGGAAAAATTAATTAAATTAAAAATCTGTGTCTAGTGAATGTAAAAATCCATGTAGGTAATTTCCAGAGTAAACAGGACATCTTGCTGTGTGCTGAGAGCATTGTATAAATCCTGTATTCTTTGTTTCCCAAGATTTAGAGCGGAAAATGTTGAGAACAAACAGTGCAACACGTTCTCCTGCCGCTGCGTTCCGTGCACAATCTATTTAAACAGAGAAAACAGGAGGCCCCGCCTCGCTTTTGTCCACTGTTGCCATATATTAGTTCCAATATCATTAAAAATCTAAGGATGTAATGGCTCTGTGGCTCAGCCACAGCACCAAGATACACCACACAGCTCAGAACGAGAACGTGAAGCACTTGTAAAATATTAGCAAAAAAAAAACACTAGACAAGCAGGAAGGAAGAACTAGTAAGTTCCTCTAGGAAGACGTAACATAGAAGGAAGGATGTAACTCAAGTAGGAGGGAGAGTGAGCCGATCATTGTGCCCACAATGCCCCTGTTACCTAACAGTAAAAATAGGTACCTGGGTGTTAGTCAGCTGTCACGGCTGCTTCCTGGAGGGTGGAGGCCTGGTCGAGGACCGGGCCGCGGGACACTAAAAAGCCCCGAAATCATCTCAAGATAACCTCAAGATAACCACAGATCACACTCTCGTGGCTGACTGGTGCCGCAAGGACGCCACACCCTTAAGTCACATCAGAGGTGTCACATCAAGACTACCACGTAGTCTTGGCTACCACGTAGTCTTGACTACCACGTAGTCTTGGCTACCACGTAGTCTTGGCTACCACGTAGTCTGGCTACCACGTAGTCTTGACTACCACGTAGTCTTGGCTCGGACTAGAGGCTTGGTCACCACTCAGACGCTCGGACTAGAGGCTCGGTCACCACTCAGACGCTCGGACTAGAGGCTCGGTCACCACTCAGACGCTCGGACTAGAGGCTCGGTCACCACTCAGACGCTCGGACTAGAGGCTCGGTCACCACTCAGACGCTCGGACTAGAGGCTCGGTCACCACTCAGACGCTCGGGCTAGAGGCTCGGTCACCACTTAGACGCTCGGGCTAGTGGCTCGGTCACCACTCAGACGCTCGGGCTAGTGGCTCGGTCACCACTCAGACGCTCGGGCTAGAGGCTCGGTCACCACTCAGACGCTCGGGCTAGAGGCTCGGTCACCACTCAGACGCTCGGGCTAGTGGCTCGGTCACCACTCAGACGCTCGGACTAGAGGCTCGGTCACCACTCAGACGCTCGGGCTAGTGGCTCGGTCACCACTCAGACGCTCGGGCTAGAGGCTCGGTCACCACTCAGACGCTCGGGCTAGTGGCTCGGTCACCACTCAGACGCTCGGGCTAGTGGCTCGGTCACCACTCACGTGAGGGCTAGAGGCTGGGTCACCACTCACGTGAGGGCTAGAGGCTCGGTCACAACTCAGACGCTCGGGCTAGAGGCTGGGTCACCACTCACGTGAGGGCTAGAGGCTCGGTCACCACTCACGTGAGGGCTAGAGGCTCGGTCACCACTCACGTGAGGGCTAGAGGCTCGGTCACCACTCACGTGAGGGCTAGAGGCTCGGTCACCACTCACGTGAGGGCTAGAGGCTGGGTCACCACTCACGTGAGGGCTAGAGGCTCGGTCACCACTCACGTGAGGGCTAGAGGCTCGGTCACCACTCACGTGAGGGCTAGAGGCTCGGTCACCACTCACGTGAGGGCTAGAGGCTGGGTCACCACTCACGTGAGGGCTAGAGGCTGGGTCACCACTCACGTGAGGGCTAGAGGCTCGGTCACCACTCACGTGAGGGCTAGAGGCTGGGTCACCACTCAGACGCTCGGGCTAGAGGCTCGGTCACCACTCACGTGAGGGAATCACTCTAAAAAGTCCCTGAGTGTTCCTCACTGTGGCTGAGGACAGGAAACTCTCTCAAGTTCACCACCCGTATTGCGGCCATTTTAATGGTCGACCATTATAACAAGTCATTGTAATGCTCGACCATTATAACAAGTCATTGTAATGGCCGACCATTATAACAAGTCATTGTAATGCTCGACCATTATAACAAGTCATTGTAATGGCCGACCATTATAACAAGTCATTGTAATGCTCGACCATTATAACAAGTCATTGTAATGGCCGACCATTATAACAAGTCATTGTAATGCTCGACCATTATAACAAGTCATTGTATTGGTCGACCGATATAACAAGTCATTGTAATGCTCGACCATTATAACAAGTCATTGTAATGGCCGACCATTATAACAAGTCATTGTAATGCTCGACCATTATAACAAGTCATTGAATGGTCGACCGATATAACAAGTCATTGTAATGATCGACCATTACAACAAGTCATTGTAATGCTCGACCATTATAACAAGTCACTGTAATGCTCGACCATTATAACAAGTCATTGTAATGCTCGACCATTATAACAAGTCATTGTAATGGCCGACCATTATAACAACTCATTGTAATGCTCGACCATTATAACAAGTCATTGAATTGGTCGACCGATATAACAAGTCATTGTAATGATCGACCATTATAACAAGTCATTGTAATGCTCGACCATTATAACAAGTCATTGTAATGCTCGACCATTATAACAAGTAATTGTAATGGTCGACCATTACAACAAGTCACGGTAATGCTCGACCATTATAACAAGTCATTGTAATGCTCGACCATTATAACAAGTCATTCTAATGGCCGACCATTATAACAAGTCATTGTAATGCTCGACCATTATAACAAGTCATTGAATTGGTCGACCGATATAACAAGTCATTGTAATGGTCGACCGATATAACAAGTCATTGTAATGGTCGACCATTACAACAAGCCATTGTAATGCTCGACCATTATAACAAGTCATTGTAATGGTCGAACCTAAAACCCGAAGAGAAAGACCATGTATAAAGGGACACGGGACAGACTAGAGTCTGGGATTACAGGATCACCTCACTGATGGGAGGCGTTGTGAGGGGCCGGGACCTGCCCGCCGCTCTCTACCAGCAATTTTAACACAAACTTTATGCTAGGGAAAGTTTCCATGGAATTTTTTTATATTTTCTCTGTTCCTGACGTGCAGGTGATAACCGGCAGCTGTGTGAGCTAACTGTCATCCTAACCGGCAGCTGTGTGAGCTAACTGTCATCCTAACCGGCAGCTGTGTGAGCTAACTGTCATCCTAACCGGCAGCTGTGTGAGCTAACTGTCATCCTAACCGGCAGCTGTGTGAGCTAACTGTCATCCTAACCGGCAGCTGTGTGAGCTAACTGTCATCCTAACCGGCAGCTGTGTGAGCTAACTGTCATCCTAACCGGCAGCTGTGTGAGCTAACTGTCATCCTAACCGGCAGCTGTATGAGCTAACTGTCATCCTAACCGGCAGCTGTGTGAGCTAACTGTCATCCTAACCGGCAGCTGTGTGAGCTAACTGTCATCCTAACCGGCAGCTGTGTGAGCTAACTGTCATCCTAACTGGCAGCTGTATGAGCTAACTGTCATCCTAACTGGCAGCTGTATGAGCTAACTGTCATCCTAACTGGCAGCTGTATGAGCTAACTGTCATCCTAACTGGCAGCTGTATGAGCTAACTGTCATCCTAACTGGCAGCTGTGTGAGCTAACTGTCATCCTAACTGGCAGCTGTATGAGCTAACTGTCATCCTAACCGGCAGCTGTGTGAGCTAACTGTCATCCTAACTGGCAGCTGTATGAGCTAACTGTCATCCTAACTGGCAGCTGTGTGAGCTAACTCATCCTAATTGGCAGCTGTGTGAGATAACTGTCATCCTAACTGGCAGATGTGTGAGCTGTCATCCTAACTGGCAGCTGTGTGAGCTAACTGTCATCCTAACTGGCAGCTGTGTGAGCTAACTCATCCTAATTGGCAGCTGTGTGAGATAACTGTCATCCTAACTGGCAGATGTGTGAGCTAAATGTCATCCTAATTGGCAGCTGTGTGAGCTAACTGTCATCCTAACTGGCAGATGTGTGAGCTAAATGTCATCCTAACTGGCAGATGTGTGAGCTGAATGTCATCCTAACCGGCAGCTGTGTGAGCTAACTGTCATCCTAACCGGCAGCTGTGTGAGCTAACTGTCATCCTAACTGGCAGCTGTGTGAGCTAACTGTCATCCTAACTGGCAGCTGTGTGAGCTAACAGTCATCCTAACTGGCAGCTGTGTGAGCTAACAGTCATCCTAACTGGCAGATGTGTGAGCTAACAGTCATCCTAACTGGCAGCTGTGTGAGCTAACTGTCGTCCTAACCGGCAGCTGTGTGAGCTTACTGTCATCCTAACCGGCAGCTGTGTGAGGTAACTGCCATCCTAACCGGCAGCTGTGTGAGCTAACTGTCATCCTAACCGGCAGCTGTGTGAGCTAACTGTCATCCTGACCGGCAGCTGTATGAGCTAACTGTCATTCTAACTGACAGCTGTGTGAGCTGTCATCCTGACCGGCAGCTGTGTGAGCTAACTGTCATCCTAACCGGCAGCTGTGTGAGCTAACTGTCATCCTAACCGGCAGCTGTGTGAGCTAACTGTCATCCTAACCGGCAGCTGTGTGAGCTAACTGTCATCCTAACCGGCAGCTGTGTGAGCTAACTGTCATCCTAACCGGCAGCTGTGTGAGCTAACTGTCATCCTGACCGGCAGCTGTATGAGCTAACTGTCATTCTAACTGACAGCTGGTGAGCTGTCATCCTGACCGGCAGCTGTGTGAGCTAACTGTCATCCTAACCGGCAGCTGTGTGAGCTAACTGTCATGTGACCGGCAGCTGTGTGAGCTAACTGTCAACCAAAAATTAGTCATCAGGAAGAAGCCACAGAGGTATTTATACTGAGGGGAAAGAAAATGAAGAAGTTAACATAAACAGCCGAGACGCAGTATATAAAAACAAAGACAAAGAACAATAATGTTATAGTTTGAAGCTCCTGAATGATAGCAAATTTAAGGTATGAAGTGTTCAGAGTAAAAAAAGCAGATATATCACCTCGGCAGGATATCTAGAGCACGTTACTAGTATACCATGGAGAGTGAGAGTCGTTACTAGTATACCATGGAGGGTGTGAGCCGTTACTAGTATACCATAGAGGGTGAGAGTCGTTACTAGTATACCATGGAGGGTGTGAGCCGTTACTAGTATACCATGGAGGGTGAGAGTCGTTACTAGTATACCATGGAGGGTGAGAGTCGTTACTAGTATACCATGGAGGGTGAGAGTCGTTACTAGTATACCATGGAGGGTGAGAGTCGTTACTAGTATACCATGGAGAGTGAGAGTCGTTACTAGTATACCATGGAGGGTGAGAGCCGTTACTAGTATACCATGGAGGGTGTGAGGCGTTACTAGTATACCATAGAGGGTGAGAGACGTTACTAGTATACCATAGAGGGGTGAGAGACGTTACTAGTATACCATAGAGGGTGAGAGCATGCGTCCCCCGGTGTGGGGACTGTCCAGTGGCGTCCCCCGGTGTGGGGACTGTCCAGTGGCGTCCCCCCGGTGTGGGGACTGTCCAGTGGCGTCCCCCCGGTGTGGGGACTGTCCCGTGCCGTTCCCCGGTGTCAGAACAGTGAGGACTGGGTTATCTTGTTCCTATGTAAGTGATCTGCCTGAAGGGATACTCTACTTACTGTTAACAATTGCTGATGACATCACATCGTCGAGGACATGCGAGCGAGTACTGTTGGCGTTCACGCAGATGTTAACCAGCCGAAGGAAATGCTAAAGAAATGGCTTCAAGAATTTAACTGCATCAGGTGTACAGTATAACATCTAGGTGCTGGAAGTAGGAGGCAGCAACCACTACTGGAAAATTTCTTGAGTCGAAGAGAAGAGCTGAGCTTGGGGTCGATATCACACCGAACACGTCTCTCAAAGCCTACATCATTGATAATCATTCTCACGTAAGCAATATTTTGAACATACAAACACGCTTGCAAACATCCACACACGCTCGTAAATGTGTACATGCAAAAATTTAACCTACACTCACAGATACCTGCACACACGTATCACACAAAACCCACTGGTCTTGCTGTGAATGAGAATCCAATCCAATCTGTTTCCTCCAAATAACGCAATCAATATGGAGATTGCCAGGGAGACGTTTTGGGCATTGTAATGGGCTGAGCGACTCCTTCGCTTACCTAATGGTGACTGTATCTCGGTCTTTATAAAGTTTCTACTCTAATAACATGATACTTCATGTCTCAGCGCAACAATAGTCGCAAAAAGACTAACAACGGTGAAAATATTTAAAGATTAACACTTACATTTGCAGCAGTAACTTAATATGCATAAGATGGTAGATTTCTCACCGAGAAAATTTAATATGCAAAACAGGAATTTAATTACGAAGGACGAGGGCTGAAGGAAGATGTTAATTTTATGTCAGAAGAAAATGAGGAAAGATGATTCTTCTATTTAACATTTTACAATTTCCTGGATTTTCAAAAATTCGTGTTATCTTCGTGGGTTAATTAATGGTCATAATTATATGTGGGAATGATTGTGAGGAGTACATGTTTTATTTTAAATACCAAGAATAATATAAATTTTGTGATTCAGTAGTCGTAGATTTTCACTTACAATAAGAGAGAAACATAAAAAATTGTGAGAGCTCGTGTGTATTATTTATTGTCAAGTCTTACACTATTACAAATCATGGGAAAGTGTTGATACATACATATGTGTCACCAGATGTGATATCCGGCTGTGGTCAGGTCTGTCTTCCTTCTCTGCCCCTTCTCTCTCTCTTCCCAAATATTGCCTTCTTTCATCTATCTTCTTCTCGTCCCTCTCCTCTTTTTTCCGCAACTTCCGCCTCTCATCTCACTCTTCCCCTTCTCTTCTCTCACCACCCACTCTACCTCCTCTCCACCCTCTCTACCACTCTCCTCCTCTCTTCTTCTATCCAACTTATATTTATTTCTCCCCTCTCTCCCAACATTCCCACTCCCATCCCCCCCCAAAAAGGGGATAACAGGTACACAGAGAATGACAAGGAGGTGTGTAAAGAACTCAACAAAAGATTCCAGGAAGTCTTCACAATAGAACAAGGAGAAGCCCCTGCACTAAATGAGGAGGTGGCAAACCAAGCAACCTTGGAGGAATTTGACCTCACCAGTGATGAGGTCAAAAGGTGTCTGCTGGAGCTGGATGTGACAAAGGCTGTTGGGCCTGACAGAATTTCACCATGGATACTAAAGGAAGGTGCAGAAGCATTAAGTGTGCCACTCTCTATGGTGTATAACAGGTCACTGGAAACAGGAGACCTACCAGTAAGTTGGAAGACAGCTAACGTAGTCCCAATATACAAGAAGGATGACAAGCAAGCACTACGAACAAACACTGAACAAGAAACATGAAACTGGCGAGAGGCCAGTTTCCTTAGCTTGTATACCATGCAAGGTGATGGAGAAGATCATGAGGAAAAGGCTCGTAGAGCATCTGGAGGGAAAAACTTTGTAACGCACCACCAACATGGGTCAGAGATGGTAAATCGTGCCTCACAGGTTTAATAGAATTCTCTGACCAGGCAACAAAAATTAGGCAGGAAAGAGAAGGGTGGGCCGACTGCATTTTCTGGACTGCCAGAAAGCCTTTGACACAGTACCCCATAAAAGGCTGTCAAAAAAGTTGGAGCAACGGGCAGGAGTAAAAGGGAAGGTGCTCCAGTGGATAAGGGAGTAATTAAACAACAGGAAACAACGAGTAACGGTGAGTGGGGAGACATCAGAGTGCGAGATGTCACCAGCGGAGTCCCACAGGGCTCAGTACTTGGACCCATCCTGTTTCTAATATATGTAAACCATCTTCCGGAGGATATAGACTCCTACCTCTCAATGTTTGCTGATGATGCAAAAATTATGAGAAGAATCAAGACGGATGAAGATAGACAGAGACTACAGGATGACCTGGACAAACTGGAGGAATGGTCTAGAAAATGGCTGCTAAGGTTCAACTCAGGAAAGTGTAAGGTAATGAATTAGGCGAAGGGAACAGGAGGCTGAACACAAGGTATCATCTGGGAGGTGAGATCCTGCAAGAGTCAAATAGAGAGAAAGATCGGGGGTTGATATCACACCGAACCTGTCCCCAGAGGCCCACATCAAA
>WNGS01167881.1:0-13402 GCA_020271785.1 Procambarus virginalis | reverse complement strand
AAAATTTTATCCGAAGTTGGCATTTGACTTTGGCTTCGCCCTAGCGAGTCTATTTCCCATGAATTTGTTATTAGACTCGCACAGGAGGAAGCAGCCGGAACCGCCCTTCGTATACCAGAGTATACCATATACCAGATATAAACGTATATCAGAGTGTATTGTATGTCAGATATACCGTATTCTATTGGCTAAGTAATCAAGATAACTCCCACAATCACCATATGTATCCCGTGTCATTAATAGGTTTATATTGATGATCCTCCATGACATTTAAATTTTTCCTCTATAAATGTATATGGACACGTATATGAGTGGGATTGGGTGGTTATAAATAGGAGCTGCCTCGTATAGGCCAATAGGCCTTCTGCAGTTACCTTTATTCTTATGTTCTTATGCTCTTATTAATCTCATATATTCAGAGATAAAGTCTGAATCTTTAGTACCTCTGAAAGCTATAACTCCTAATCATATTTTCCCATCAATACAATTTGAGAACCAAAAAATAAATATTGTGAGTTGAAAATTAGAGGTAGCACATGTATCCCTTACTCAGGAACAGTTATTGAACTCTAAATAGGAATTAAACGAGTGCACAACCATTTAGATAGTTGAGTTAAGCTTATTTCAAAGACCATAAGTTCCTTCAGATTATTTACAATTTCTATAATAAATCCTGTTAACCATGCTTACATTAACGCGCGGTTTTATTGAACAATAAAACGAAAAAAAAATGTTGTTGCTTGAACCCTGGAGAGTCTCTTTCAATGGGATTACATGCAGGCCAATAAAACTTGGTTCACTGTAGTTACATGCTGGCCAATAAAGCCAGGTTCACTGTAGCTACATGCAGGTCAATAAAGCCAGGTTCAATGTAGTTACATGCAGGTCAATAAAGCCTGGTTCACTGTAGTTACGTGCTGGTCAATAAAGCCAGATTCACTGTAGTTACATGCAGGCCAATAAAGCATGGTTCACAGTAGTTACATGCAGGCCAATAAAGCCAGGTTCACTGTAGTTACGTGCAGGTCAATAAAACCAGATTCACTGTAGTTACATACAGGTCAATAAAGCCAGATTCACTGTAGTTACATACAGGCCAATATAGCCTTGTTCGCAGTAGTTACATACAGGCCAATATAGCCTTGTTCACAGTAGTTACATTCAGGCTAATAAAGCCTTGTTCGCAGTAGTTGCATTCAGGCTAATAAAGCCTAGTTCACAGTAGTTACAGGCATGCGAATAAAGCTTAGTTCAGAGTAGCTAAATGCAGGTCAATAAAGCCTAGTTCACTATAAGTAAATGCAGGCACTAAAACTGCCAAACTATAATGAGGAACATTACAGTCTAGTCCAGTCACTAAGTTGGTGTCAAACGTGAGAGATTAGTATTAAAATCCCGCGCAATATAGAGGTTAATTGGGTAACATGTCTTAATTAACCAGTCAGGCTATTTCCTGTAATCTCTTATATAACATGAAAGTTTGTAAAGTATCTTATGAGAAGTTTGGTGAAAAATTGCTATCTCGTGGGACCAGGACAGATGCCTCGTTCTCATGCTGTTGGAGAAGGGAAGCTGGCTGCTTCCTCTCAAGCTGTTGGAGTAGGGAGGCTGGCTGCTTCCTCACAGGCTGTTGGAGTAGGGAGGCTGGCTGCTTCCTCACAGGCTGTTGGAGTAGGGAGGCTGGCTGCTTCTCACAGGCTGTTGGAGTAGGGAGGCTGGCTGCTTCCTCACAGCTGTTGGAGTAGGGAGGCTGGCTGCTTCCTCTCAGGCTGTAGGAGTAGGGAGGCTGGCTGCTTCCTCTCAAGCTGTTGGAGTAGGGAGGCTGGCTGCTTCCTCACAAGCTGTTGGAGTAGGGAGGCTGGCTGCTTCCTCACAAGCTGTTGGAGTAGGGAGGCTGGCTGCTTCCTCACAGGCTGTTGGAGTAGGGAGGCTGGCTGCTTCCTCACAGGCTGTTGGAGTAGGGAGGCTGGCTGCTTCCTCTCAAGCTGTTGGAGTAGGGAGGCTGGCTGCTTCCTCTCAAGCTGTTGGAGTAGGGAGGCTGGCTGCTTCCTCACAAGCTGTTGGAGTAGGGAGGCTGGCTGCTTCCTCACAAGCTGTTGGAGTAGGGAGGCTGGCTGCTTCCTCACAGGCTGTTGGAGTAGGGAGGCTGGCTGCTTCCTCACAAGCTGTTGGAGTAGGGAGGCTGGCTGCTTCCTCACAGGCTGTTGGAGTAGGGAGGCTGGCTGCTTCCTCACAAGCTGTTGGAGTAGGGAGGCTGGCTGCTTCCTCTCAAGCTGTTGGAGTAGGGAGGCTGGCTGCTTCCTCACAAGCTGTTGGAGTAGGGAGGCTGGCTGCTTCCTCAAAAGCTGTTGGAGTAGGGAGGCTGGCTGCTTCCTCACAGCTGTTGGAGTAGGGAGGCTGGCTGCTTCCTCAAAAGCTGTTGGAGTAGGGAGGCTGGCTGCTTCCTCACAAGCTGTTGGAGTAGGGAGGCTGGCTGCTTCCTCAAAAGCTGTTGGAGTAGGGAGGCTGGCTGCTTCCTCACAAGCTGTTGGAGTAGGGAGGCTGGCTGCTTCCTCACAAGCTGTTGGAGTAGGGAGGCTGGCTGCTTCCTCAAAAGCTGTTGGAGTAGGGAGGCTGGCTGCTTCCTCACAGGCTGTTGGAGTAGGGAGGCTGGCTGCTTCCTCAAAAGCTGTTGGAGTAGGGAGGCTGGCTGCTTCCTCTCAAGCTGTTGGAGTAGGGAGGCTGGCTGCTTCCTCAAAAGCTGTTGGAGTAGGGAGGCTGGCTGCTTCCTCTCAAGCTGTTGGAGTAGGGAGGCTGGGTGCTTCCTCAAATGCTGTTGCAGTAGGGAGGCTGGCTGCTTCCTCAAAAGCTGTTGGAGTAGGGAGGCTGGTTGCCACCAGGTTGGTGGTGGTAGTGGTGGTGCTGGTGCTGGTGGTAGTGGTGGTGGTGGTGGTAGTGGTGGTGGTGGTAGTGGTGGTGCTGGTGCTGGTGGTAGTGCTGTGGTGGTGGTGGTGGTAGTGGTGGCGTGGTGGTAGTGGTGGTGCTGGTGCTGGTGGTAGTGGTGGTGGTAGTGGTGGTGCTGGTGGTAGTGCTGGTGGTGGTGGTGGTGGTAGTGGTGGTGTGGTGGTAGTGGTGGCGCTGGTGGTGGTGGTGGTGGTGGTGGTAGTGCTGGTCGTGCAAATCCGCACTGGTAGATATGCGATAATTATACCCATAACTTTCCCAATTAAACGTACTAAAATATTAAATTCATTTAATTATTGTCAGAACAATGTTCAATGTATATGAAAACTCGGTAACATTGCTATAAAAGGAGAACACACACGCGGTACCTTTACATTAAACCACAGGGTTTT
The DNA here is from genome assembly GCA_020271785.1 of Procambarus virginalis. NCBI lineage: Eukaryota > Metazoa > Arthropoda > Malacostraca > Decapoda > Cambaridae > Procambarus > Procambarus virginalis. Next base: position 10,067 of record WNGS01167881.1, on the reverse strand, counting down.
CGACTCTAAGGCTCACCTCTAACTTTAATTTATTTCTGGGATTGTAAAGAAAACGAGGTACCTGAGGACACCGGATCCTCTACAAGCGACTCGCATTCAAACAGAACTGGGTCTGGGGGAGTGAGGATGGATTGTTCGTGTTCCTCATTGTTTTGTTACACTACGACGGCAAAGAGCAGACTACTTTTGCTTCCTGTGTGTGTGTGTGTGTGTGTGTGTGGTGTGTGTGTGTGTGTGTGTGTGTGTGTGTGTGTGTGTGTGTGTGTGTGTGTGTGTGTGTGTGTGTGTGTCTGAGTGTGTACTAAGCTAGTTGTGCTTGTGGGGGGTTGAGCGCTGGCTCTTTGGTCCCGCTTCTTAACGGTCAATCAACAGGTGTACAGATTCCTGAGCCTACTGGGCTCTATCATATCTACATTTGAAACTGTGGATGGAGTCAGCCTCTTCCACATCACTTCCTAAACCATTCCGTTTACTAACTACTCTGACACTGAAAATATTTTTTCTAATGTCTCTGTGGCTCATTTGGTACTCAGCTTCCGCCTGTGTCCTCTTATATTTGAGAAAACAAAACATATTTTAAATGCGCAGTGCGTTAACAATTGATGAATGTGTCTTCTGGTTTGACCGCCGCCTGGACGAGCCCAACCTGAGGACAGGTGGCCTGACTCGTGGAGCAGGTCATTCAGTGGTTAGCTGTGGTCAGTGAAGGGTGCGTCGTGATCAGTGTGCGGTCGAAAAGTTGAAAAATATCAATGGCAAAAAAAAAAAAATCACCGTTAACTACTGTATCCCCGGATAAGAACAGAATGTGTTCTGTTATGGCGAGTATTAGTGTGAACTATTGTGGTGGCCTTAATAACATTCCGTGGTTGACAGCGCCTCACCAAATTATTGTTGACGAATAGTTTGCGTGTTGCCACTAGTATGGTCACTAGAAAATCAAGTCCACTACGGGCTCACCATAGTCCGTGCTACTTGGAACTTTATGTTCCAAGTAGCTGAATCTATAATAACAACAGCTAAAAAACTTTAGTTAAGTGTCCCAGCGGACTTCTAAAATTATTCGTGCTTGCTGTGTCAAGTACAGAAAGTGCATTGCAGTTAATAGTGTGGAAGAAGCGTAGTCTGTTCTGGAGTAGCCAGGACAGGCTACGTCACCACTGCTATACGTGGGTAGAGTGGCAGTGTTTGGTTAGCCACCTGCTACAGTGCCTTCATCATTCAAAAAAAAAGGTAAGGAGCTCCTTCAACCTCAAGTGTCACATTGAATTCAAATGTGATCGATTATGTGATGATTATATTATACTTGTATTATATGAGGATGGAAAAGTATTCAAATTATTTCCTTATATCATAACAATGTGTTTTCATACCATTACAGGTAAGTGTCCGAAAGGTCATCGAAGGACCGAAAGCCACAAACTTCGAGGTACGTTCTTATTGCATTCTGTATTCTACGTCCATTAATTAAGATTTAACAAACCCGGGTGTGAAAGCTGTTTACCATTTCGGGCGAGCTGTAATTATAGTTATGGACACTTTAAGAGTCCAAGGATGCTGTGCTCAGCTCGCAAGATAATTCTCTCCTGAACTCTGGAGTTTAACACATTCATTGTGCTTAATTAACAAACTTAGATAAATTAACTCCCATTGTTGTCCTACTAGAGGGGGGGGGGGGGGTTGAAAGGCCCTGGGGAGGTGGGACTGATTTGCAAGAGGCGGTGGAACAGACGTTTTGTGTGTGTGTGTGTGTGTGTGTGTGTGTGTGTGTGTGTGTGTGTGTGTGTGTGTGTGTGTGTGTGTGTGTGGAGGCATATTATCATCGTGAGTCACAAGATGGATTGTGAGTTGAGGATTGTGAATTGACGGGTAGTGAGTTGTGGATTTTTAAGTTGGGAGAGTGGGCTTGAGAGACATTTATGCCCCCCCCCTTCCTTTGTATTACAAGGGGATTTAAAGCTACTGGTGTATATACCAAAACAATGAATTTGGCGTTATGCACCAGTTTTAGTGTTTTAGGATATACACCATAATCTTTTTTTTAGAAGAAATTATTTTTTAATTATTTTTTAAGGAGAGGGGGAAGAGAGGAAGAGAAGCCACTTTATTATAGCTTATTGCACTTTTATTAATGGGATCAATAAGGTACAGTTATTCGACGCCTGATTCATGTTCATGATAAGTTGCAAGTCAAGTTTTCATTGAAAAGGCTCACTGAATGCATTTGAAAAGTTATTACGTCCAGAAATGTTTGCCTTTAGAAAGAAGCAAAGTCACATTTCGTGTATAAACGCTAACAGGTCATAAAAACTACACTTTTTGCTGGTTTTAAAGCCATTGTTGATATTTAGTCGTAAGTGCAGCTGCCTAGCGCCGAATTTGTTATAATTACCAATTTAGAATTTAATTTAGAATTTAGAACACTGGCGTATGTGCTTGAGTATTCACCTATATGTACTTGTAAGTTTAAGCTCCTGGGCCGTGTCTTTTATTCGCTATATCGACTATTGCAAATGTTACGTATCCTGTTACTTTTAATTTATTTATTCTCTTGTACTATTTCCGCTATCCACTACACTTACACAGAATAAGTGATTTCTTACATCCACAGATTGCATTTAAACTTCAAGCATTTCGTTACTTGTCTACTTCGTTAATGCCTTGAAGAATTTTGTATGTCGTAATCATGTCTTCTCGTTTTCTTGACTTTTTATGAGTGATTAGGTCTAGATTTCTTGGATTTTCCTTGAATTTCAGTCCTCTTCTCTCAGGGACCTGTCTTGGCACAATTCTTTTGACTTTCACAATTTTTATGTGTTTTATCCGGGAAGTATTTCGCACTACGACTAAATATTTTAGTGCTGGTGTAACAAAGGCATTGAACAATATCTTGGAAACTTCCAGTTTGAGGAGTGTGAAGATTAGGCGAATGTTTGCCGTCTATGGCGATGAGTTTAACTTATTTTATTTTTGTGTAAGTGTAACCTATTTTAATATGATTTTAATATTTGCATACCCTATATACGAGACTTGTCCCCTTACTTCTGGTGAACATTTGCCATTCCATTATCTTAAAATCTTCCTGTTGCCCACATTTCCCTATCGGGTATATTAATAGCTTGCATTTACTAGGATTAAAGTCAAATAGCCATTTCTTTAAGAATCTTTCAAGTGTTAAATTCCACGTGGAGTTTTTATTGGGAGATGTAGTTTTATCTGTTATTATTCCTTCCGTTGATTCTAAACATCGTTGCAAAGATTATGTGTGTGTGCGTACTCACCTAGTTGTACTTGCGGGGGTTGAGCTCTGGCTCTTTGGTCCAGCCTCTCAACTGTCAATTAACTGGTGAATAGGTTTCTACTGGGCTCTATCATATCTACACTTGTAACTATATATGGGTCAGCCGCCATCACATCACTTTCTAATGCATTCCATTTGTCTACAAATCTACAGTGAAAAAAAATCTGTCTAATGTCTCTATGCTCATTTGGGCACTCAATTTCCACCTGTGTCCCTTGTCCCTTAGTGCGTGTGCCCCTTGTGTTAAATAGCCAGTTTTCTGCCATGTTAATTCTTTTGAGAATCTTGTACGTGGTGGTCATGTCCCCCTCTAACTCTTCTATCTCCCAGCGACGTGAAGTTTGATTCCCAGTAGTTTTCCCTCGTAGCTCATACCCTTCAATTCGAGTAATAGTCTGGTGGAAAACCTTGAACCTTTTCCAGTTAGTCATATGCTTGACTAGATATGGACTCCATGCTGGAGCTGCATACTCCAGGATTGATCTGATATATGTGTGTGGTGTGTGTGTGGTGTGTGTGTGTGTGTGTGCGTGTGCTGTGCGTGTGCGTGTGCGTGTGTGTGTGTGTGTGTGGGTGTGTGTGTGTGTGTGTGTGTGTGTGTGTGTGTGTGTGCGTGCGTGTGTGTGTGTGTTTTGCTGCTTGGACGCCCGTCTCTTTGAGTCAGAAGCGGAAACCTGGCTCCTCTCCTTCCTCCTCCCCTGTCGGTATGAAGGCTTCGCTTTCTTCTTCACCCCTATCTCTGATTCTATTGTTCCTTCCCCTCCCGCATCGGTGGTGGAGCCCCCTGTTCCTACTGTAGGGGTTTCTTTAGCCCCCAGTTCCGTCTCGGTTACTGCCCTTGCTGAGGTGCGCTCCCCCTCTTCCTGCCCCTCCTCCTCCCCTTCCTCCTCCTCTAGACCCTGCTCGTCCACCTCTGGTCTGTCCTCCCGCTTCTTTCCCTCCTTCTTTACTCAGTTTACCCATGCCCCCTAACCCTGACTTCGCTGACCCTGCTCTTGACTCTGTGCTTTTTTAGCGTGTTGTGTTCCTTTTTCACCTTTGTTTCTTCTTTGCTCTCTGTTACTCTCCTCTCTCTCTTTGCAGATGTCTTTTCTTCAATGGAACATCCGTGGATTTTACGCCAATTTCCTTGACCTCCAACTTCTCATTTCACAGTTTTTACCCCTTTGTGTCTGTCTCCAGGAGCCGATGCTTGGTGCTCGTCCTGGTCGCTTCCGTGGCTATTCTTTTCTCTCCCCCCCCAGCAACAGCTGGGGTCCATAATTCTTCTGCTCTTTTGATTCGTTCCGATGTTCCCTTTGTCCCCTTACTTTTTTCCTCTCCACTGTTCTGCCACCCGTGTCTTTGTGCGTAGATGGTACACGGTTTGTTCCATTTTCCATTTATCTTCCCCCCATTGTCCCACTTTCTCTTCCCGATCTTAAACACCTCCTAGACTCCTTGCCGGAGCCTGTGCTCCTGCTAGGTGATTTCAATTGTCGTCATGCCCTTTGGGGTATGTGCTGACAAACACCCGGGGTCGCCTACTTGAACCTTTCATCCTCTCTTTTTCCCTGTCCCTTCTAAATTCTGGTGAGCCCACTCATTTGGACTCTCGGACTCGCTCCCTTTCTTGTCTCGATCTTTCTCTGTGCTCGTCATCCCTTTCCTTAGATTTCGGGTGGCGGGTCCTTGATGACCTCCATGGCAGTGACCATTTTCCTATCTTGTTTCTTTTTTCTCTTTTTCGCCCTCCTCTCTCCTTCCCTAGGTGGCGGTTTGCCGAGGCTGACTGGCGCCTCTTTACTCTCCGTGCTACTATTTCCGACTTCTCCGTTCTGCCTCTCCCTCGCGCCCTCCTTCTTTTTCATGACACTGTCTTTGACCCAGCCCTCCACTCTATTCCTCGCTCTTCCTCTCGGGGAACGCGGAAGTGCGTTCCCTCGTGGAATATGACTGTGCTCGGGCTGTCTGCTGTAAGCGTGCAGCCTGGAAGAGACATCGCCGCCGGCAGACGGTTGAGTCTTTTCTTTTGTTTCGGAAGGCGAGTGCGGTGGCCCGTAGGACCATCCGTGCGGCTAAACGTGCTTGATGGGCGTCTTTTGTCTCCACAGTTACGTCCGAAACTCCTCTCCCACTCGTCTGGAAGCGTATCCGCAAGATTGCGGGTAAGTTCGTTCCTGATGTCTCACCGGTCCTTCGCCTCCGTGGTGCTCTTGTGGCGGACCCGTTGTAGGTTGCGACCGAACTGGGTTCCCATTTCTCCTCTGTTAGTTCTGGTTCTCATCTCCTCCAATCCTTCCTTCTTCGTAAGCCTCTTCTTGAATCTCATCCTTTAAATTTCTGTACTTATCTTCACCTTCCCTATAACGATCCCTTCTCTCTCTCTGAGCTTAAGTCTGCCCTAGCCCTTTGCGGTTCTAAAGCAGCGGGGTCCGATGGCGTTCATTATGAAATGCTTCGCCATCTCCCTCCGTGCACGTCTCAGTATTTACTGAATCTGTACAATCGGGTCTGGGAGTCGTCGTCGGTCCCTGAAGACTGGCTCGATGCTGTTGTCCTCCCTGTTTGGAAACCAGGGTCTCTCGGGTCATCCCCCAAGGACTTCCGCCCTATTGCCCTCACGAGTTGTGTCTGCAAGCTCTTTGAACGTATGGTTAACGTTCGTTTGATGTGGTTCTTAGAACACTATCACCACCTCTCCCCCTTCTCAATTTGGTTTTCGCAAGTGCCGCAGCACAACGAATGTCCTGGTGAACTTGGAGGTCTATATTCGTACTGCTTTTGCTGCGAAGACCTCCGTTGTTGCCGTCCTTTTTGACTTGGAAAAAGGCTTACGACACTACCTAGCGGTATCATATTCTGTCTCAACTTCATTCTTTTGGCCTTCGTGGGAACCTCCCTCTCTTCCTCCAGAGCTTCCTCTCTTGTCGTTCCTTTCGTGCGCGGCTTGGTACTGCTCTCTCTGCCCCTTTTCGGCAGTATGAGGATGTACCCCAGGGTAGTGTTCTGAGCACTACTCTTTTTCTTGTTGCCCTCAACGATCTTCTTTCCTCTCTAATCTTCTGGCGTCTTCTCTGCTCTCTATGTTGATGATCTTACCCTTTGCTGTCGGGATGATGATTCATCTCTCCTTCAATGGCGGCTTCAACTTGCGATTGATGCCGTGTCGTCTTGGGCCACCGATCATGGCTTCAAGTTCTCTGCGTCTAAGACTTGTGCTATGACTTTTACTCGGAAGCATGTCGTTCTTCGTCCCTCTTTGTCGCTTTATGGTCATCCCATTGTGTACAGGGATTCCGCAAAGCTCTTGGGGTTAGTCTTTGACACTCGTTTGTCTTGGTCAGCCCATATCTCTTACCTCCGAGTTGAATGCTCTAAGGCCCTTAACCTACTTCAGGTTTTGTCCCAAACTTCTTGGGGAGCGGATAGGCGCAAGCTCCTCTATTTGCACTCCTCTCTCGTCCTGTCTAAACTCGATTATGGTTGCCCAACTTACTCTTCTGCTTCTCCTTCTACTCTTTGCCGTCTTGATGCTTTGCACTTGATTTGCACATACTGGGTTGCGTCTCAGCTCTGGTGCCTTTCGTTCGACTCCCGCCCTCAGTTTGTATGTTGACACTGGCTTTCTCTCTCTTCAGGACCGCCGTGATCGCTACTGTCTTCGCTATCTTGCGCAGTCCTTCCAACATCCTTTCTCTCGCCTCTGTCGTGCTTTGATTTTCCTCCTCCTGTAGCTCCTGTTCCTCTTCATCGTCTCCCACTTTCTGTCTGGTTATCTCGCTTACAGGATTCTCTTTCTGTTCATATTTCTAATGTTTCTCCTTGTATTGTTCCTTCCTTGCCTCCGTGGAGAGTCCCCCTTCCCAAGTTTTGTTCGTCCTTGACTTGTATTACTAAAGCCTGTACCCCTCCTCCAATTCTGAAAAGCCTCTTCCTTGAGCACTTTTCTTCGCACTCCCACTCTATTTCCATCTTCACCGATGGGTCTAAGTCTGCGCACGGTGTGGGCTACTCTGTTGTTTTTCCTAACCGTACTTATATGTGTCGCCTCCCTTCGGAGGCTAGCGTCTTTATGGCGGAACATTCTGCTATTCTCTATGCTCTCCGTCTCTTGCTTTCTCATTCTCATTCCTCCTTTGTGGTTGTAGTTGACTCTCGTAGTGCCCTCATGGCTCTAGGGTCCTTTAATCCTGTCCATCCGGTGGTCATCGAGATTCAGCATTGGCTGTTTCTTATTTCTAGTAAATTTAAATCGGTAGAGTTTTGCTGGGTTCCCAGCCATATTGGTGTTTCTTTCAATGAGCGTGCGGATGCTGCCGCTAAGGAAGCTATCCGTTCTTATCTCATCTCCTGTAAAGGTATTCCTTATTCCGACTTTTATCCTGTTATTCGTTCCTCCATCCTTGCCCTTTGGCAGGGTTATTGGTCCTCTGTGTTTAGTAACAAGCTGCGTAATCTCAAACGTAGTGTGTCCCCGTGGCCTTCCTCCTACCACCGTAACCGGCGGTGGGAAACTGCTTTGGCATGTCTGCGGGTTGGCCATACTCGCTTAACCCACGGTCACTTAACGGAGCGCCGCCCTGCTCCTTATTGTCCAAGTTGCGTTGTCCCTCTTACAGTTGTGCATATCCTTGTTGAATGTCCTGACTTCCAGGACGAGCGTGTGTCTTGCTTTCCGACCGTCCCTCGCGGTCACTTGTCCCTCGATAGAATTCTTGGTGAATCGGATACTTTTGATATCGTTCGCCTTATAGTTTTTGTTCTCGTATTGGCATTGTTGGTGATATTTAGCGCCCTCTGATTATTTCGCACTTTGATGGTGCTACATAGCCTTCCCGGTTTGGTGCCTTCTTTTGATAATTACCTTACCTTACCTTGAACCATATAGACTCGTCGTTACAAAGCGCCTTTACGTTCATAATCTAACCCAATATTACGACAACAACAAATGCGTCGTTGGCACTCGGCACGACAACAACAAACGCAACGTTGCCATTGTGCACTTTTCAAGAAACTAGTGAGGGTAAATGGATACATTTCCTTCATTGTACCAAGGTAATTCCTACATATTATTCCTGTCTCCCCACACCACCCTCCTCCCGTCTCCACACACACACATACACATCCCCAGGAAGCAGCTCGTAGCAGTTGTCTAAGTTCCAGGTACCTATTTACTGCTGGGTGAACAGGTGCACCAGAACGAAAGAAACTCTGCCTATTTGTTTCCGCCTCGGCCGGGAATCGAACCCTGACCCTTAGGACTATGAATCCGGAGCTCTCATGTGAGTGTGTGTGTGTGTACTCACCTAATTGTGCTTGCGGGGAGTGTGTGTGTGTGTGTGTGTGTGTGTGTGTGTGTGTGTGTGTACTCACCTAATTGTATTCACCTAATTGTGATTGCGGGGGTTGAGCTCTAGCTCTTTGGTCCCGCCTCTCAACCGTCAATTAACAGATGTACAGGTTCCTGAGCCTATTGGGCTCTATCATATCTACACTTGAAACTGTGTATGGAGTCAGCCTTCACCACTTCACTTCCTAATGCATTCCATTTGTCAACTACTCTGACTCTGAAAAAGTTATCTTTCTAATATCTCTGTGCCTCATTTGGGCACTCAGTTTCCACCTGCGTCCATAGTGCGTGTGCCCCTCGTGTTAAATAGCCTGTCTTTATTTACCCTGTCGATTCCCTTGAGAATCTTGAATGGGGTGATCATGTCCCCCCTAACTCTTCTGTCTTCCAACGAAGTGAGGTTTAATTCCCACAGTCTCTCCTCGTAGCTCATACCTCTCAGCTCGGGTACTAGTCTGATGGCAAACCTTTGAATCTTTTCCAGTTGCCTTATGCTTGACTAGATATGGACTCATATGCTGGAGCCGCATACTCCAGGATTGGTCTGACATATGTGGTATATAATGTTCTGAAAGATTCCTTATACAAGTTTGTAAAGGCCGTTCTTATGTTAGCCAACCTGGCATATGCCACTGATGTTATCCTCTTGATATGAGCTTACAGCGGACAGGTCTGGCATGATATCAACCCCCAAGTCTTTCTCTATCTCTGACTCTTGAAGCATTTCATCTCCCAAATGATACCTTGTATCTTGTCTTCTGCTCCCTACACCTATCTTCATTACATTACATTTTATTGGGGCAAACTCTAACAACCAGTTGTTGACCATTTCTTGCGGCTTGTCCGGGTCTTCTTGAAGCCTCGAGCTGTCCTTCTCTATCTTATCCTTTTCCTCATAACTTTGGGCGTTCGTCAGCAAACATTTGTAGGAATGAGTCTTATAACTCCTGGGAGATCATTTACGTAAACCAGAAACAGGATATGTCCGATTACAGAGCCCTGTGGGACTCCAATGTGACGTCACGCAATAGATTTCTCACGCCTCACTGTAACTCTCGTGCTTCCTAGTGCTTAGGTACTCCCTTATACCACTTGCGCGCCCTTACCAGTTACTCCTGCCTTGTTTCTCCAGCTTATTCAAGGCGTTTTATAAAGGGTAGGTTCAAGGCTTTTCCAACAGTCCAAAAATTTGCAGTCTGCGCACCCTTCTGTTTCTTGCTTTATCTTTGTCACTTGATCGTAATAATTCTATTGAAGCCCTGAAGGCATAGAATTTAACCTCTTCTCTGAACCCACTGCTCCTGTATAGGTTGTCATAAGTCACATTCGTGCTCCGAGTGTTGTTAACTAGGTTTTTCTTCTCTCAATCTTCTCTATCACCTTGCATTGTATATAAGTTAAGGACACTCGCCTGAAGTTCAGTGCCTCTGGCCC
>WNGS01167879.1:38966-53385 GCA_020271785.1 Procambarus virginalis | reverse complement strand
TGGGAGCTAACCCTCCCAACCATCACCACAGTGGGAGCCTCACCCTCCCAATCAGCATCACAGTGGGAGCCTCACCCTCCCAGCCAGTACCACAGTGGGGGCCTAAACCACCCAGCCAGTAATCAGTGAGAGCCTCACCCTCCCAGCCAGTACCCTGTGCTAGTGGCTTGAAAGATGAGCTCCCATTGTGGTGCTGGCCTGGATGGTGAATCTTCCATTGCTGTGCTGGATGAAAGGGTGAGGCTCCCATTGTGGTGCTGGCTGGGAGGGTAAGGCTCCCACTGTGGAACTGCCAGAGAGAATGAGGCTCCCACTGTGGTTCTGGCTGGGAGGTGAGGCTCCCAATGTGTTATTGGCTGGGAGGGTAAGACTCCCACTGTGGTGCTGAATGGGGGGGGGGAGGGGTGAGGCTCCCACTGTGGTGCTGGCTGGGAGGGTGAGGCTCCCACTGTGGTGCTGGCTGGGAGGGTGAGGCTCCCACTTTGGTGCTGGCTGGGAGGATGAGGCTCCCATTGAGGTGCAGGCTGGAAGGGTGAGGCTCCCACTGTGGTACTGGCAGGGAGGATGAGGCTCCCACTGTGGTACTGGCAAGAAGGGTGAGGCTCCCACTGTGGTATTGGCAGGAGGATGAGGCTCCCACTGTGGTACTGGCAGGGAAGGTGAGGCTCCCACTGTGGTATTGGCAGGGAGAATGAGGCTCCCACTGTGGTACTGGCAGGGAGGTGAGGCTCCCACTTTGGTATTGGCAGGGAGGATGAGGCTCCCACTGTGGTACTGGCTGTGAGGGTGAGGCTCCCACTGTGGTACTGGCTGGGAGGGTGAGGCTCCCACTGTGGTACTGGCTGTGAGGGTGAGGCTCCCACTGTGGTACTGGCTGGGGAGGGTGAGGCTCCCACTGTGGTATTGCTGGGAGGGTGAGGCGCCCACTGTGGTTCTGGTTGGGAGGGTGAGGCTCCCAATGTGTTATTAGCTGGGAGGGTAAGACTCCCACTGTGGTGCTGAATGGGGGGGGAGGGGTGAGGCTCCCACTGTGGTGCTGGCAGGGAGGGTGAGGCTCCCACTGTGGTGCTGGCTGGGAGGGTGAGGCTCCCACTGTGGTGCTGGCTGGGAGGGTGAGGCTCCCACTGTGGTACTGGCTGGGTGGGTGAGGGTCCCACTGTGGTACTGGCTGGGAGAGTGAGGCTCCCACTGTAGTACTGGCTGGGAGGGTGAAGCTCCCACTGTGGTACTGGTTGTGAGGGTGAGGCTCCCACTGTGGTACTGGCTGGGAGGGTGAGGCTCCCACTGTGGTACTGGTTGGGAGGGTGAAGCTCCCACTGTGGTACTGGTTGTAAGGGTGAGGCTCAAACTGTGGTACTGGCTGGGAGGGTGAGGCTCCCTCTGTGGTACTGGCTGGGAGGGTGAGGCTCCCACTGTGGTACTGGTTGGGAGGGTGAAGCTCCCACTTTGGTACTGGCTGGGAGGGTGAGGCTCCCACTGTGGTGCTGGCTGGGAGGATGAGGCTCCCATTGAGGTGCTGGCTGGAAGGGTGAGGCTCCCACTGTGGTACTGGAAGGGAGGATGAGGCTCCCACTGTGGTACTGGCAAGAAAGGTGAGGCTCCCACTGTGGTATTGGCAGGGAGGATGAGGCTCCCACTGTGGTACTGGCAGGGAAGGTGAGGCTCCCACTGTGGTATTGGCAGGGAGGATGAGGCTCCCACTGTGGTACTGGCAGGGAGGGTGAGGCTCCCACTTTGGTATTGGCAGGGAGGATGAGGCTCCCACTGTGGTACTGGCTGTGAGGGTGAGGCTCCCACTGTGGTACTGGCTGGGAGGGTGAGGCTCCCACTGTGGTACTGGTTGTGAGGGTGAGGCTCCCACTGTGGTACTGGCTGGGAGGGTGAGGCTCCCACTGTGGTATTGGCTGGGAGGGTGAGGCGCCCACTGTGGTACTGGCTGGGAGGGTGAGGCGCCCACTGTGGTACTGGCTGTGAGGGTGAGGCTCCCACTGTGGTACTAGCTGTGAGGGTGAGGCTCCCACTGTGGTGCTGGCTGGGAGGGTGAGGCTCCCACTGTGGTGCTGGCTGGGAGGGTGAGGCTCCCACTGTGGTGCTAACTGGGAGGGTGAGGCTCCCACTGTGGTGCTGGCTGGGAGGGTGAGGCTCCCACTGTGGTGCTAACTGGGAGGGTGAGGCTCCCACTGTGGTGCTGGCTGGGAGGGTGAGGATCCCTCTGTGGTACTGGCTGGGAGGGTGAGGCTCCCACTGTATTACTGGCTGGGTGGTTTAGGCGCCCACTGTGGTACTGGCTGGGAGGGTGAGGCTCCCACTGTGATGCTGATTGGGAGGGTGAGGCTCCCACTGTGGTGATGGTTGGGAGGGTTAGGCTCCCACTGTGCTAGTGGCTTGAAAGATGAGGCTCCCATTGTGGTGCTGGCCTAGATGGTGAGGCTTCCATTGCTGTGCTGTATGAAAGGGTGAGGCTCCCATTGTGGTGCTGGCTGGGAGGGTAAGGCTCCCACTGTGGAACTGCCTGGGAGAGTGAGGCTCCCACTGTGGTTCTGGCTGGGAGTGTGAGGCTTCTAATGTGTTATTGGCTGGGAGGGTAAGACTCCCAATGGGTGCTGAATGGAGGGGTGGGGCTCCCACTGTGGTGCTGGCTGGGAGGCTGAGGTTCCCACTGTAGTACTGGCTGGGAGGGTGAGGCTCCCATGTGCTACTGGCTGGGAGTGTGAGGCTCCCACTACGGTACTGGTTGGGAGAGTGAGACTCCCACTTTGGTGCTGGCTTGGGGGAGGGAGGCTGAGGCACACTGTTGTGCTGGCTGGAGGGTGAGGATCCTACTGTGGTACTGACTGGGAGGGTGAGTCTCCCACTGTGGTGCTGGCTGGGAGTGTGAGGCTCCCACTACGGTACTGGTTGGGAGAGTGAGACTCCCACTTTGGTGCTGGCTTGGGGGAGGGGGCTGAGGCACACTGTGGTGCTGGCTGGGAGGGTGAGGCTCCCACTGTTGTACTGGCTGGGAGGGTGAGGCTTCCACTGTGTTGCTGGGAGGGTGAGGCTCCCACTGTGGTAGTGGCTTGGAGGTTGAGGATCCCACTTTGGTGCTGGCTGGGTGGGTGAGGCTCCCACTGTGGTGCTGGCTTGGATGGTGAGGCTCCCACTTTGGTGCTGGGTGAGGCTCCCTCTCTGGTGCTGGGTGGGCGAGGCTCCCACTGTGGTGCTGGGAGGGTATGGCTCCCACTGTGGTACTGGCTGGGAGGGTGAGGTTTGTACTGTGGTGCTGGGAGGGTATGGCTTCCACTGTAGTACTGGCTGGAGGGTGAGGTTTCCACTATGTATCTGGAAGGGTGAGGCTCCCATTGTGGTACAGCCTCGGACAGTGAGGCTCCTACTGTGGTACTGGCTGGGATGGTGAGGCTCCCACTGTGGTGCTGGATGAGAGGGTGAGGCTCCCACTTCGGTACTGGTTGGGATTGTGATGCTCCCTCTGTGTTCCTGGGAGGGTGAGGCTCCCATTGCGGTGCCGGATGGGTGGGTGAGGCTCCCACTGTGGTACTGGCTGGGAGGGTGAGGCTTCCACTGTGGTACTGGCTGGGAGGATGAGGCTCTTACTGTGGTGCTGGCTGGGAGGGCGAGGCTCCTACTGTGGTACAGTCTAGGGGGATGAGGCTCCCACTCTGGTGCTGGATGGAAGGGTGAGGCTTCCACTGTGGTGGTGGGTGGGAGCGTGAGGCTCCCACTGTGGTACAGCCTGGGAGGGCGCGGCTCCCACTGTGAATGATATTTTTCACAAAGTAATGCTGACAAGATTCTGAATGAATATAATTCCAATAACTATAAAACAATTTCATATTGTCACAGCAGAGGTTATAATGTACGTGAATTATAGGCCATTTTAATTTAAAACTTCAAAGAGCTGTATTTCGCACGGAATCGTTTTATCATATTGTATTTAAACCTGTACTTTTTATGCAGCGTTGAAATAGATCTCTCACGTCTTTGTTAAGGTTAAATATATTCAACTACTAACAATACGTTCATATAACCGTTGTTGTTCTCAATTTTAACAACGTTGAAGGTACGTTTTTAAGTAAAAGTAATTATTATGAGCTAAACAAGTGTTTCAAAGGGGTATATATACACTGTACATATCCATCGGTGTATATATTCAGTGCTTTTACACCGATAGGTATATAGCCATCTCCTCGGTGTATATACATTGAGAGTTTACTTTAGTCCTGGACTATATTGAGGACGGAACTATTCCTGCTGTTTTGTCCAGTAAGCTTAATTAATAACCATCCAGAGGTTGATAGGTGTTAAACCCAACACCAAACATCGCTTTCCGACTGAATGTCTTGTAAGTTCAGTGTCTTAATATCTGCCGTTCGGTCCGTTAGTATCTTCGGCGTGTAATTGTTGCTGTGTCATTATGTGTAATTGTTGCTCTTTGCTCTAACTTCATCCTTCTCCAAAGTTCTACTTTTCGCAACCACTTCACTAAAGCTTTGTTCTTCGCAGCAACTACACCGACGTCTGTTCTTCGCATCAGCTGCACCAAAGTTGTTCTCTTCAGCACAACTTCACCAACGGTTATCCATTACGTCACATTCTCTCCACAGCAAAATAAGATCCTAATAAGTGAACTTCTCTATGTTAATCAGCAGAACATGAAACAGACTATATGGGCACATTACTATCACCATTCTGCAATGTTTTAATAGGAAAAATATTATTGCATGATGGGATTGAACTAGCGTCTCCGGACTCACGGAAAAAGGCCCTGCCTATTGTACCAAGATGAGCCTACAAGAATTCAAGTCAAAAGGTCTGCTAGAACTGGAGTTTGCATGGGAGAAGCTTGTACCCACAATGAAGGTACAAGCTTCAATACATTTATTTTGAAGTTCCCCTCGGCTTGTGGGTACCAACGGGTACCTACCAGACTCCAAGTAGCTTAGTGGAACTTCTGATGAGTTACATTTAACTCATCCGGTTACAGTGGATAGTGTGTGTTTAGGAGAACAAAGAAATGCAAGATAAACTCCCCATCCATTGTCATGTGTGTGGAGTATTATGAAAGGAATCCGGCCCTGGAAATATTAAGCAGAAACTGAAAACGAACACGATGCTTTTTTCAGATAAATGCCAACTGAAAATTAATTAATAATTCCAAATACTAGACTAGGAACAAAAAAAAATATTACATATTTTTATGTGTGAATACGATTCTATTGCAATTACTGCAGGCAGGATATGAGGCACGATTTTTTTACAGATATTGAAAAAAATAAATCTTGCATCACATAAAATTCTGGAATTGGGAGCATATTAATGGTTTACTAGTATTTCACCCATCTTAGGTCCAATCAGTGTTCCGTGTGTATTTCAGTTTCGTAAACTATTTATTTAAAATTTATGTGATAATTTTCACTTTTATAAAACTACATAATGAAAAAAAATTCTGTGTTACCTGGAGAGTGCAGGAGATCTGTCCATGTGCACTCTAGGCCAGCTCTGTCCATGTGCACTTAGGCCAGCTCTGTCCATGTGCACTTTAGGCCAGTCTGCTGTACTTGTAGACTTGCTGGGAAATTGCAGGATGGTGTGGACCTGCATTCATCCCCAACACCTCGTCTTCAGTAAGAGTCATTATTTCACTAAAGTAGTAATATTAGACTTTCCTGCACTAAACAGCTTTGGTTAGTTTACTAGGCTCTGTTGTTATATATTAACATTTAAAAATTTAGATTTTTGTTGTAAATAAAAGGGTCGTAACCTTGTTATGATTTCCAAATACTTTGTGAGTTTGGTGATTCCGTCCAGTGTTATATTTTATGGAAATGGGATGGGCCTGATCTCTGGGTGAAAGATCACAAGCTCATTGGTCTTTGCTTGTGACAATCGCCCAATCAGAGGATGTCCCGGGGTCACGTGACCTTAGAAATCTTAAAGCCACTATTCTGATTAGAGATGATACTCTACACTCGTGTCCCAGAGTTATTAAGACAATATTTATCTATATTCAAAGTTGCTCTATTTGATCAATAAGATTGAAGAATTGAATTAAGAATTAAGATTGAACACCGTGGAATAATCTCGGGCTACTCAGGGAACAAGTGATTTGTATAACAATCATTCAGAACGTTGTACACCACATATGTAAGACTAATCCTGGAGTATGCGGCTCCAGCTCCAAACAAATGACGAAATTAGAGAAAGATCAGAGATGCGTCACCAATCTAGTCTCAGGGCTGAAAGGTATGAGTTGCGAGGAAAGGTATTAAACATGTCACTGGAAGTCAGAAGAGATAGCGGAGACATGATCACCACCTAAAATTCTCAGAGAAACTGACATGGTAGAAAAAACAACATATTTAGCATGGGTGTTAAACGAACAGGGGACTCCGGTGGAAACTTTGTATCCAAATTAGCCACAGAGACATTAGAAATTGTTTGTTAAGTGTCAGGGTATTTAACAAGTGCAATGCTCTAGGAAGTGATATGAAGGCAGACTTCATAAACAGTTTCAAATTTAGATATGATAGGGGCCAATTGGATCAGAAATCACAAATTTGTGATAAATAAAAAAATGTAACTTCTATATATTTTTCAATATTTATATATTCAGAGCCGTCGATCACAAACTGTGATGCACATATCATTTTTTGTTTTTGCATCAGTACTCTAGAGCACTTATTTTCAGAGTTTGACACAAAATTCCTACGTGTATCTAAAACATGAACTTCTCTAAATAACAAAATAAAGGAATATACAAATTTACTCATCGTCCTGTCAAGCCCCAATGCGACTTGGAACGTTTAATTTTTAACCTGGAAATAGCGTGACAATTAATGCCTCTTCAAATGTCTACAACAGCAGTTTCTTTGAACGATTTCAAGTATTGGTGGAGCATTCTCAACGTTTTATTATACGTCAACACTAAGTACGTACACTTTTACATGTACAATATATATATATATATATATATATATATATATATATATATATTATATATATATATATATATAGATATATATATATAATATATATATATATATATGAATGAAAACTCACACACCCCCAGAAGTGACTCGAACCCAACTCCCAGGAGCAACGCAACTGGTATGTACAAGACGCCTTAAAACCACTTGACCATCACGACCGGACAAAATGAGGGATAGCCGAAGCTATTTGAACCACCTCACCGCCGGCACTCGGATGGTTATCTTGGGCATAGCATTTTACCAAATCACCTCATTCTTTGGGGCACACGTGAGGAACACAAATGCGAACAAGCCTGAATGGTCCCCAGGACTATATGCGAATGAAAACTCACACCCCAGAAGTGACTCGAACCCATACTCCCAGGAGCAACGCAACTGGTATGTACAAGACGCCTAAACCACTTGACCATCACGACCGGACAAAATGAGGTGATAGCCGAAGCTATTTGAACCACCTCACCGGCGGCACTCGGATGGTTATCTTGGGCATAGCATTTACCAAATCACCTCATTCTTTGGGGCACACGTGTCGGTCGTGATGGTCAGTGGTTTAAGGCGTCTTGTACATACCAGTTGCGTTGCTCCTGGGAGTATGGGTTCGAGTCACTTCTGGGGTGTGAGTTTTCATTCGCATATAGTCCTGGGGACCATTCAGGCTTGTTCGCATTTGTGGTCCTCACGTGTGCCTCAAAGAATGAGGTGATTTGGTAAAATGCTATGCCCAAGATAACCATCCGAGTTGCCGGCGGTGAGGTGGTTCAAATAGCTTCGGCTATCACCTTATTTTGTCTGGTCGTGATGGTCAAGTGGTTTAAGGCGTCTGTAATACCAGTTGCGTTGCTCCTGGGAGTATGGGTTCGAGTCACTTCTGGGGTGTGAGTTTTCATTCGCATATAGTCCTGGGGACCATTCAGGCTTGTTCGCATATATAATATATATATATATATATATATATATATATATATATAATATATTATATATATATATATATATATATATATAATATAAACTTTAGAACACTTTCCCACGAGGAACTCGAACCTAGCCAGCACAGAAGCATTCCAGCAACTGGCATAACAGATAACGCCTTAACCCACTGCACCACGCTTAGACCCCTAAAAGCACTAGAGCAAGTGAGGGTCAAATTTACGTTTTTTTCATCAAGTCCCTGTTGAATATGGGAAGACACTGTGTCTATGCGTAATGCCCAACTTGCCTAAACACGCAAGAGAAGTTATTCAACTTTAGAACACTTTCCCACCAGGAGACTCGAACCCTAGCCAGCAACAGAAGCCTTCCAGCAAACTAGCATAACAGATAACGCCAGTTTGGCCAGAGAGTATGAGGTTCATTTTGGCCAGTTTATACCCAAATCTGGGTATAAACTGCCACGTTATGTCCAGACCAGTGAGATGGCCCGGACAGTGGAGTTGGAAATCCTGTTGGATGACATATTCGACCTCAAGACACAAAAAGAAGGTCACCACCAAGGACACTTTACAAGCAGAACTTATCGCAAAAGGAGGAAAGAATCGAGGCAACTACAGAAGCACCATACTGTCCCCCCAAGCTCAAGCGCAGTTAAGAGCCTTCGTGAGAACAAGGAGATAGTCGTCAGGAGAGGCGACAAGTCGCCAATATACATCATTCTTAAAAAGACGAATATCTGGCGAAAATTTAATATTTAATAATATATATATATATATATATATATATATATAATATATATATAATATATATATATATATAATATATATATTATATATTATATAATATATATATATAGTATATATATGTTATAAAATATGACCGAAAAAGTAAGATTAATAATTCTAACACGAATTTTCTCAATTTTCCTTATGTTTGTTTTACTGATGACGGTAAATAAAAATCAATTCTCCAAAATTCATTCTTTATTTCTTAGTCTGACGCGACACTTGAGCGCGTTTCGTAAAACTTATTACATTTTCAAAGACTTTAGTTACACACACACAGAACAACTATAACTGAACAAGTTTAAATACCTGCATTTGGGTGAGGTGACATGTTACATGGTTTGGGGTGAGGTGAGAACAAACACAGAACACGAAACAATGGGTATAAGGGAAGAATAGATCTGTAACTGCAGAAGGCCTATTGGCCCGTATTTCTTGATGTTTCTATATTGGAGCGGAGTCTTGAAGTGGGTAGAATATAGTAGTGCGTTAATTGGCTGTTGATTGCTGGTTTGACTTTTGATGTGTAGTGCCTCGCAGATGTCAAGCCGCCTGTTGTCGCTGTATCTATCAATGATTTCTGTGTTGTTTGTTAAGATTTCTCTGGTGATGTTTGGTTGTGGGAAGAGATTATATGTTCCTTGATAGAGCCCTGTTGCTTATGCATCGTTAATCGCCTGGAAAGAGATGTTGTTGTCTTGCCTATATATTGAGTTCTTTGGGGCTTACAGTCCCCAAGTGGGCATTTGAAGGCATAGACGACATTGTCTCTTTCAAAGCGTTCTGCTTTGTGTCTGGAGAGTTTTCATGAGTAGGTTGGCAGTTTCTTGGTTTTATAGTAAATCGTCAATTGTATCTTCTGATTTTTGTCTGTAGGGATAACGTTTTATTAACAATATCTTTCAGGACCCTTTCCTCCGTTTTATGAGCTGTGGAGAAGAAGTTCTGTAAAATAGTCTAATAGGGGGTATAGGTGTTGTGTTAGTTGTATCTTCAGAGGTTGCATGGCGTTTCACTTTCCTTCTTATGATGTCTTCAATGAAACCATTGGAGAAGCCGTTGTTGACTAGGACCTGCCTTACTTACAGAGTTCTTCGTCGACTTGCTTCCATTCTGAGCTGTGGCTGAGAGCACGGTCGACATAAGCGTTAACAACACTCCTCTTGTACCTATCTGGGCAGTCACTGTTGGCATTTAGGCACATTCCTATGTTTGTTTCCTTAGTGTAGACTGTAGTGTGGAAACCTCCGCTCCTTTCCATGACTGTTACATCTAGAAAGGGCAGCTTCCCATCCTTCTCCATCTCGTAAGTGAAACGTAACACAGAATTCTGCTCAAACGCTTCTTTCAGCTCCTGCAGATGTCTGACATCAGGTACCTGTGTAAAAATGTCGTCAACATACCTGCAGTATATGGCCGGTTTCAAGTTCAAGTCGACTAAGACTTTTCCTCAATAGNGGCCACTCACTCACTCACTCACCTGCAGAAATCACCACCTTGCAAATCACTCACCTGCAGACATCATTACCTGGCCACTCACTCACCTGCTGTCATCAAAACCTGGACACTCACTCACCTGCAACATCACCACAATGCCAATCACTTTCCTGAAGAATCACCCCTTTTCCACTTACCCATCCGCAGACATCACCACTTTTAAACTTACCCATCCGCAGACATCACCAACTTATTGCTTCACACACAAGCAGACATCACCACCTTGACACTAACCGCAGACATCACCACCTGCCGCTCACCTACAGACATCACCACTTTTCCACTCACTCATCTGCAGACATCACCACCTGGCCACTCACTCACCTGCAGACATCACCAGTATGCCAATCACTCACCTGCAGACATTGCCACCATGCCAATCACTCACCTGCAGACATCTCCTCATTGCCACTCACTCACCAGCAGATATCACCACTTTTCCACTTACCCATCCGCAGACATCACCACATTGCCACTCTCACACCAGCAGATATCACCCCCTTGGCACTAACCTGCAGACATCACAACCTGGCCACTTACTCATCTGCAGACATCACCCCTTTGCCACTCATCTGCAGACATCACAATCTTGCCACTCATCTGCAGACATCACCACCTTGCCACTTACCTGCTGACATCAACACTTTGCGACTCTCCTGCAGACATCACTACCTTGTCACTCACTCATCTGCAGACATCACTACCCGCCAACTTACTCACCTGCAGACATCGCCACTTTGCCACTCATTCACCTGCAGATATCCCCACCTGGCCACTCACTCACCTGCAGACATCTCCACCTGGCCACTCACTCATCTGCAAATATCACCACCTTGCCACTCATTTGCAGAAATCACCATTTTGCGACTCACTCATCTGCAGACATCGCCACCTTCCAGTCAATTACCTGCACACTTCACCACCTTGAATACGCCTGCAGACATCACCATCTTGCCACTCAGCTCATCAGCAAACATCACCACCTTGCCACTGACTCATCTGCTGAATTCACCATCTTGCCACTAACTCATCTGCAGACATCTCCACCTTGCCACTCACTCAAATGCATACATTACTACCTTGCTACTCACTCACCTGCAGACATAACCACCTTGCCACTCACTCAAATGCATACATTACTACCTTGCTACTCACT
The DNA here is from genome assembly GCA_020271785.1 of Procambarus virginalis. Lineage (NCBI taxonomy): Eukaryota > Metazoa > Arthropoda > Malacostraca > Decapoda > Cambaridae > Procambarus > Procambarus virginalis. Next base: position 42,028 of record WNGS01167879.1, on the reverse strand, counting down.
CACCTGCAGACATGACAACCTGGCCACTCACTCACTCACCTGCTGAAATCACCACTTTGCCAATCACTCACCTGCAGACATCACCACCTGGCCACTCACTCACTTGCAGACATCACAACCTTGCCACTCACTCACTCACCTGCAGAAATCACCACCTTGCCAATCACTCACCTGAAGACATCACTACCTGAACACTCACTCACCTGCAGACATCACCACTATTCCACTCACTCTCCTGCAGACATCACCTCCTTCCTAAACACTCACCTGCAGACATCACCACCTTGCCACTCACTTATCTGCAGACATCACCACCTTCCCAGTCACTCACCTGCAGACATAACTACCTTGCCTCTCACTAATCTGCAGATATCACCACCTTGCCACTCACCTACTGATATCAACACCTTGCGACTCACCTGCAGACATCACTACATTGCCAGTCACTCATCTGCATACATCACTACCTGGCAACTCACTCACCTGCAGACATCGGCACCTTGCCACTAACTCATCTGCTGAAATCACCACCTTGCCACTCACTCACCTTCAGACATCACAACCTGGCCACGCACTCACCTGCAGACATCACCACCTTGACACACACCTGTAGACATCACCTCCTTGCCACTCACTCACCTGCAGACATCACCAACTTGACACTCACCTGCAGACATCACCACCTTGACACTCACCTGCAGACACCACCACCTTGACACTCACCTGCAGACATCACCATCTTTACACTCATCAGCAGACATCACCACCTTGACACTCACCTGCAGACATCACAACAAAGCCACTCACCTGCAGATATCATCATCTTCCCACTAACCTGCACACATCACCAGCATGCTACTCACTCACCTGCAGAAATCACCACCTGACAACTCACTCACCTGCAAACATCATATTTTTGCAACTAACCTGCAGACATCACCATGGTGCCATTCACTCACCTGCAGATTTCACCACTTGGCCACTTACTGATCTGCAGATATCACCACCTTGTGACTCACCTGCAGACGTCACCACCATCCCACTGACTCATCTGCTGACATCAACACCTAGCCACTCACTCACCTATAGACATCGCCACCTGGTCACTCACTAATCAGCAGACATCACCACCTTGCCACTCATTCACGTGCAGGTATCACCGGCTTGCCACTCACCTGCAAATATCACCACCTGGTGACTCACTCATCTGCAGACACCACCTTGCCACTCGCTCACATGCAGACATCCCCACCTCTCCACTCACCCACCTGCAGATATCGTCACCTTGCCAATCACTCACCTGCAGGTATCACCACCTTGCTACTCACTCACTGCAGACATCACCACTTTTCCACTTACCCATCCGCAGACATCACTACCTTGCCACTCACTCATCTGCAGACATCACCATTTTCCCACTATACTTCAGACATCCCCACCTTGCGACTCACTAAACTGCAGACATCACCACCTTGCCACTGACTCATCTGCTGAAATCACCATCTTGCCACTCAGCTCAGCTGCAGACATCACCACTTTGCCCCTATCCTGCAGAAATTTCCGCCTTTCGACTCACTAATCTGCAGACATCACCACCTAGCCACTGACTCATCTGCTGAAATCACGACCTTGCCACTAACTCTTCTGCAGACATCTCCACCATGCCACTCACTCACATGCAGACATCACAACCTAGCCACTCACTCACCTGCAGACATAACTACCTTGCCACTCACTCACCTGCAGACATAACCACCTTGCCACTCACTCACCTGCAGACATACCACCTTGCCACTCACTCACCTGCAGACATAACCACCTTGCAACTCACTCACCTACAGATATCAAAACCTGGCCAATCACTCACCTGCAGACCCATCATCTTTGCCAATCACTCACCTGCAGACATCATCACCTTGTCACTCAGTCACTTGCAGACATACCACCTTGCCACTCACTCACTTTCAGACATCACAACCTGGTCACCCACTCACTCACTCACCTGCATACATCACCACCTGGCCAATCACTCACCTGCAGACCCATCATCTTTGCCAATCACTCACCTGCAGACATCATCACCTTGCCAATCACTCACCTGCAGAAATCCCCACCTTGCCAATCACTCACCTGCAGACATCACCACCTTGCCAATCACTCACCTGAAGACATCACCACCTTGACACTCACCTGCAGACATCACCACCTTGACACTCACCTGCAAACATCACCAACTTGACACTCACCTGCAGACATCACCACCTTGACACTCACCTGCAAACATCACAACAAAGCCACTCACCTGCAGACATCATCATCTTGCCACAACCTGCAGACGTCACCATTGTGCCAATCACTCGCCTGCAGACATCACCACCTGGCCACTCACTCACCTGCAGACATCATCTTTTTTCCACTGACCTGCAGACATCACCATGATGTTATTCACTCACCTGCAGACATCACCACTTGGCCACTTACTCACCTGCAGACATCACCACCTTGCGACTCACCTGCAGACATCACCACCTTCCCATTGACTCATCTGCTGACATCAACACCAAGCCACTCACTCACCTACAGACATCGCCACCTGGCCACTCACTAGTCAGCAGACATCACCACCTTGTCACTCATTTACCTGCAGATATCACCGGCTGCCACTCACCTGCAAACATCAGCACCTGGTGACTCACTCATCTGCAGACATCACCACCTTGCCACTAACTCATCTGCAGACACCACCTTGATATTCACTCACATGCAGACATCACCACCTTGCCACTAACTCATGTGCAGACATCACCTTGCCACTCACAGGCATACATCACCGCCTCTCCACTCACTCATCTGCAGATATCGTCACCTTGCCAATCACTCACCTGCAGACATCACCACCTTGCAACTCACTCACCATCAGACATCACCACCTGGCAAATCACTCACCAGCAGACATCACCACCTGGCCAATTACTCACCAGCAGACATCACCACCTTGCCACTCACTCACCTGCAGATATCACCACTTTGCCACTCACCTGCAGACATCACCATCTTGCCAG
>WNGS01167879.1:18445-35385 GCA_020271785.1 Procambarus virginalis | reverse complement strand
CAGAGAGTTACAGTGAGGGGTGAGACCTCAGACTGCGTGAAGTCACCAGTGGAGTCCCACAGGGCTCTGTACTTGGACCTATCCTGTTTCTGATATACGTAAATGATCTCCCAGAGGGTATAGACTCATTCCTCTCAATGTTTGCTGACGACGCCAAAATTATGAGAAGGATTAAGACAGTGGAGGACAGCTTGAGACTTCAAGAAGACCTGGACAAGCTGCAGGAATGGTCGAACAAATGGCTGTTAGAGTTTAACCCAAGCAAATGTAATGTAATGAAGATAGGGGTAGGAAGCAGGAGACCAGATACAAGGTATCATTTGGGAGATGAAATACTTCAAGAGTCAGAGAGAAGAAAAGACCTGGGGGTTGATATCACGCCAGACCTGTCCCCTGAAGCTCATATCAAGAGGATAACATCAGCAGCATATGCCAGGTTGGCTAACATAAGAACGGCCTTTAGAAACTTGTGTAAGGAATCTTTCAGAACATTATATACCACATATGTCAGACCAATCCTGGAGTATGCGGCTCCAGCATGGAGTCCCTATCTAGTCAAGCATAAGACTAAACTGGAAAAGGTTCAAAGGTTTGCCACCAGACTAGTACCCGAGCTGAGAGGTATGAGCTACGAGGAGCGACTGCAGGAATTAAACCTCACTTCGTTGGAAGACAGAAGAGTTAGGGGGGACATGATCACCACATTCAAGATTCTCAGGGGAATCGACAGGGTTGATAAAGACAGGCTGTTAACACAAGGGCACACGCACTAGGGGACACAGGTGGAAACTGAGTGCCCAAATGAGCCACAGAGATATTAGAAAGAACTTTTTTAGTGTCAGAGTGGTTGACAAATGGAATGCATTAGGAAGCGATGTGGTGGAGGCTGACTCCATACACAGTTTCAAGTGTAGATATGATAGAGCCCATTAGGCTCAGGAAACTGTACACCTGTTGATTGACGGTTGAGAGGCGGGACCAAAGAGCCAGAGCTCAACCCCCGCAAGCACAACTAGGTGAGTACAACTAGGTGAGTACACACACACACACACACACACCCACACACACACACACACACACACACAACACACACACAACACACCACACACACACACCACACACACCCCACACACACGACAATGTGGTTCAACTTTAAACATGGGATCAGTAAGGAGTCAGAGAAGACAAGTACACTAAGGAATAGGGAACTGCCTGACAATAAGAGAATAGCCAAGTACAAGGTCATGGAGATGTAAAAATGAGTTAATAGTGCATGGAATATAGATAAAATCAAGCAGCACTGTAAAGAGTTTGACGAGAGATTCACAAAAATGATAAAGGTCAAAATTGATGAAGGGATATAACAACCAATGGTTCAGTAGACAATGGCAGAACAGGTTAAAACAAGAACAGGAGGAAGTTGAAGACAGATGACGTGGTTTACTGAGTCTCCTCGATAAACCATAGTCTATGGTTACCTTGATAAACCATGATTTATCGTTTCCAGTCCAGTAGTTAACATTAGGGACTCACCCCCACCCCCCCTACTCTTACCCAGCAATTATTGGGTCAATGAAGAAACTATTATGAATTGGGAGTGACAGTTAAATTATTTTACTAATTATAAGTTTAAATTTCAATTATTTGTTTGCTCAGCCTTCAAAATATTAACTCAAATTTCTTCTACTTTGAATTAATACTGAGAGTCAACAAGGTACTTATAGTATCGCAATCGTCTCGTATCAAAGGATGAAGGATGTGGCTGTAATTCTAGAATTACTCCATAAGACGTAACTGGGAATTTTGATTAGTTATTATTTGTGAGTAGAGGTCGAATCCTCGTAGTTGTCTAATATTGAGTATAAACGGAATTCATTTATTTATTCTTATATGTATGTGGGAAATATTTCCTACAGCCCCTGCTACTTTTTTCAAAATGAGTTTAGAGCTGGGAGTCGTGAGAAATAAAAGTTGTCAGTTGTATTAAAGGTTGAAATTAAAATTGTGATAAGTGAAATTAGCCCATAGGGCATGAAAAATGCTCTCCGGAGGCATCTCAGGTTGCATTGAATCCCTCACTACAGTGAACTGGAATTGGTCCCATACAGTGCGTTGAATCTAGGTTGTTTTGCATATGAATAACTTAGTACTTAGGCACAACTTAATCGTTATGCTAAGTACTTTCTGCTGATAATAACCTTACCTCACGTACTCAAATATGAAGGGAAGTGACAGTTAATTATTAAGTGACTACATTATGCAAGAGTGGGAAGGCATTTAGATCACTCTTCACATACGTCAGACCAGTCTTAGAAGTGTGCTGCCTCATAGTGGAGCCCTCATCTAAAACACACGTAAGAATTAAAAAAAGGGTTGAGAGGTTATATAAGGAGACTCGCCCTGGAATTGCAAAGGATAGGGTTTGAAGAGTAACTGAAAGATCTTGATCTGACATCGCAAGAGTAAAAGATAGAGAGAAGACATGGTAGAGACAATCCTAAACACTCAAACACCCTTCACTACTCTAGCGTTTCCTATCATTGTGTCTCAAGCTGCCTTAAGACCTCAACCTCCTCCTCCAAGAGCATCCCCTCCCTAACCCTCAACAACCCCCTGACAGCTCACCAAGTAATGACTACACTCGCATTCCTTCTGGATTAGTAACTAAACTTTCTTACTGAGAAGGGTGAACACGAAGAATTAATTTCCATCTTGTTCTTGGTTACTGCTACGTTTCCAGATAGTCAAATCAAGGTTTCTCTGACTCATCACATCCACATCTACATACAATCAGCTACAGACTTTCACGTATTTGGCTCTAACCATATTTGTGAACTGTGCATGTAAATAAATTAAGAATGCAGAGTCCCTTTGCATTTTCCAACATTCAGTAATAATCCTTGACGTGTTCTTCCTGGTATACACTTGATGTTATTCATTATTATAAAGATGTTCCCTGGTCACAATAAAGCCCTGTAAATCATATCTATTTTTTTTTCTTCTTTGTGTACAATTCAACTCACTAATTGCCCCCAAATTAATTTCACTCGCAATCTGCCCAATAATTCTTCATTTTTGAGTCTGTAATTCTCCAGCGTTACAATCGCATAGCTGCAAAGTGTCTATTTACGATTGCATAAACTTTTTGAGTGCACGTGTTATCTCCAGGATGGTGATAACTGGTGAAAAACCTGGTTTGTTGGCGATGAGTCACAATAACGTGGTTAAAGTATGTTGACCAGACCACACACTAGAAGGTGAAGGGACGACGACGTTTCGGTCCGTCCTTGACCATTCTCAAGTCGATGAGTCGATCAACGACTTGAGAATGGTCCAGGACGGACCGAAACGTCGTCGTCCCTTCACCTTCTACTGTGTGGTCTGGTCAACAACTGGTTTGTTCATAATTTTGAAATGATCGATATCCATAAGTTCTACCACCAGCCAAGAAATCTTAGCAACATTACATTTCTCATAAAACCGAGATACAGATTCAGTTCCTTTTAGCAAAACTTTAATGCTCTCAAGTTCCGCAACTCTTGTGGAGGGAAAGTTCAATATGCATCCTCATTAATAATACAGTTGAGAAGAATTACAAATTATATCCACGCCAGTTTTTCAGCCCGTTCACAAAATTTTACATGCAATTAAAAATTCAGTGGTTTTATCAAGCCAGAAAAGTTCAAACCCTCAGCAATCCACGTTACCTATCGATGGGTTAGAAAATGTCTGTTTAATGGAAATAATTGTTTTGACTAGAAACGTTATTGAACATGAGTTAAAGGGTGGTATAAACGATTGTAGCACGAATCTTCTCTATGCTTCTATATACTTTACCTGAGAAGGAAGTTGAAAAATTAACACTCCAAAGATAATTTTACTGTTACTTATGACCTAGGGGGAGTAGGGGGGAGGAGGTGGGGGAGCAGAGGAGAGGAGAAGTAACACACCACTGCCAACACCGCTACGCTGCCTTCTTCTCCGCTTCCACCCATACACTACTAACCTTTTTCTCTCTTTTGAGCATTGTTGGGATCGTCTCGGGGCTCTCCGGGTGTGCTCGCTGGAAAGGGGACGAGAGGGATATCAAATAATATACACCTGGAAGATACTGGAGGGCCAAGTACCAACTCTACACAGTAAAATAACGACGTACTGGAGTGAACGATATGGAAGAAAATGCAGAATAGAACCAGTGAAGAGCAGGGGTGCCATAGGCACAATCAGAGAACACTGTATAAACATCAGAGGTCCGCGGTTGTTCAATGTCCTCCCAGCGAGCATAAGAAATATTGCCGGAACAACCGTGGACATCTTCAAGAGGAAACTAGATTTATTCCTCCAAGGAGTTCCGGACCAGCCGGGCTGTGGTGGGTATGTGGGCCTGCGGGCCGCTCCAAGCAACAGCCTAGTGGACCAAACTCTCATAAGTCAAGCCTGGCCTCGGGCCGGGCTTGGGGAGTAGAAGAACTCCCAGAACCCCATCAACCAGGTACCAGGTAACCATCAGTTACAAAGAGAGATAGTGAAAGAGAGAGAGACAGACAAAGATGGGTGTTCCGGCTGCAGGCTCACTCTGCCACTCTCCCAGCTACGGGAATGTGACACTGTCCAGAGAGTATTGGTACTCAGCTGTCACAATAAATATTAGGAAAACCTTGTTTACAATCCCGGGGCTTTGGGCTCGGACCCATTTCTCCCCGAGGTGAGTAGTTCGGTGTGTGGAAGGCAATATTTTCTCTGCCAACGGTCGTCATCACTGTAACCATCGACACCACACACTGTAACAGTCGTAACTCGGATACCTTCTCTGTTATCATTGTAACTACACACACAGTCTTCACCACTGTAACCAGTCACCTAGCCACTCACTCACCTGCAGACATCACATCCTGGCCACTCACTCACCAGCAGACATCTCCAACTGGCCACTCACTCACCTGCAGACATCTCCACCTGGTCACTCACTCACCTGCAGACATCTCTACCTGGCCACTCTCTCAATAACAGACATCACCTCCTTGCCACTCACTCACCTGCAGACATCACCACCTTGCCACTCACAAACAGATACCACCACCTTGACACTCACCTGGAGACATCACCACCTTGCCAATCACTCACCTACAGACATCACCTCCTTGCAACTCACTCACCTGCAGACATCACCACCTTGACACTAACCTGTAGACATCACCTCCTTGCCACTCACTCACCTGCAGACATCACCACCTTAACACTCACCTGCAGACATCACCACCTGGCCACTCACTCACCTGCAGACATCATCTTTTTGCCACTAACCTGCAGACATCACCATAGTGCCAATCACTCACCTGCAGACATCACCACTTGGTCACTCACTCACCTGCAGACATCACCACCTTGCGACTCACCTGCAGACATCACCACCTTCCCGCTGACTCATCTGCTGACATCACCACCTAGCCACTCACTCATCTGCAGACATCGCCACCTGGCCACTCACTAATCAGCAGACATCACCACCTTGGCACTCATTCACCTGCAGATATCACCGGCTTGCCACTCACCTGCAAACATCACCACCTGGTGACTCACTCATCTGCAGACATCACCACCTTGCCACTAACTCATCTGCAGACATCACCTTGCCACTCACATACATGCAGACATCACCACCTTGCCACTCACTCACCTGCAGATATCGCCACCTTGCTACTCACTCACCTGCAGACATCACCACTTTTCCACTTACCCATCCATAGACATCACCACATTCCCACTCACTCATCTGCAGACATCACCACTTTGCCACTATCCTGCAGACATTCCCACCTTGCGACTCACTAATCTGCAGACATCACCACCTAGCCACTCACTCACCTGTAGACATCACAACCTTGCAACTAACTCATCTGCAGACATCACAACCTAGCCACTCACTCACCTGCAGAAATCACCACCTTGCCAATCACTCACTTTCAGACATCACAACCTGGCCACTCACTCACTCACCTGCAGACATCACCACCTTGCCAATCACTAACCTGCAGGTATCACCACCTGGCCAATCACTCACCTGCAGACACCACATCTTTGCCAATCACTCATCTGCATACATAACCACTTTGCCAATTAATCACCTGCAGACATCACCTAGTTGCCAATCACTCACCTGAAACATCACCACATTGCCAATTACTCACCTGCAGATATCACCACCTTGCCAATCACTCACCTGCAGAAATCACCAGCTTGCCACTCACCTGCAGATATCGCCACCTGGCCACTCACTCACCTGCAGACATCCCCACCTGGCTACTCACTCACCTGGAGACATCCCTACCTGGCCACTCACTTACCTGCAGACATCCCCACCTGGCCACTCACTCATCTGCAGATATCACCACTTTGCCTCTCCCCTGCAGAAGTCACCAATTTGCGACTCACTCATCTGCAGACATCGCGACCTTGCCAATCAATTTTCTGCCGACTTCACCACCTTGCCACTCGCCTGCAGACATTTTCACCTTGTGACTCACTAATCTGCAGACATCACCACCTTGCCACTGACTCATCTGCAGAAATCACCATCTTGCCACTCATTCACCTGCAGACATCACAAAATGGCCACTCACTCACTCACTCACCTGCAGAAATCACCACCTTGCCAATCACTCACCTGCAGACATCATTACCTGGCCACTCACTCACCTGCTATCATCAACACCTGGACACTCACTCACCTGCAGACATCACCACAATGCCAATCACTCACCTGCAGACATCACCCCTTTTCCACTTACCCATCCGCAGACATCACCACTTTTAAACTTACCCATTCGCAGACATCACCAACTTATTGCTACACACACAAGCAGACATCACCACCTTGACACTAACCTGCAGACATCACCACCTTGCCGCTCACCTACAGACATCACCACTTTTCCACTCACTCATCTGCAGACATCACCACCTGGCCACTCACTCACCTGCAGACTTCACCACCATGCCATCACTCACCTGCAGACATTGCCACCATGCCAATCACTCACCTGCAGACATCTCCTCATTGCCACTCACTCACCAGCAGATATCACCACTTTTCCACTTACCCATCCGCAGACATCACCACATTGCCACTCTCACACCAGCAGATATCACCCCCTTGGCACTAACCTGCAGACATCACCACATTGCCACTCTCACACCAGCAGATATCACCCCCTTGGCACTAACCTGCAGACATCACCCCTTTGCCACTCATCTGCAGACATCACAATCTTGCCACTCATCTGCAGACATCACCACCTTGCCACTTACCTGCTGACATCAACACTTTGCGACTCTCCTGCAGACATCACTACCTTGTCACTCACTTATCTGCAGACATCACTACCTGGCAACTTACTCACCTGCAGACATCGCCACTTTGCCACTCACTCATCTGCAGATATCACCACCTGGCCACTCACTCACCTGCAGACATCTCCACCTGGCCACTCACTCATCTGCAGACATCGCCACCTTTCCAGTCAATTACCTGCACACTTCACCACCTTGAATACACCTGCAGACATCACCATCTTGCCACTCAGCTCATCTGCAAACATCACCATCTTGCCACTCAGATCATCTGCAGACATCACCACTTTGTCACTATCCTGCAGATATCTTCACCTTGCGACTCACTAATCAGCAGACATCACCACCTAGCCACTCACTCACTCACCTGCAAACATCACCAGCTTGCCACTGACTCGTCTGTTGAAATCACAAACTTGCCACTAACTCATCTGCAGACATCTCCACCTTGCCACTCACTCACCTGCAGACATCACCACCTTGCCACTCTCTCACATACAGACATCTCCGCATTGCCACTCACTCACCTGCTGACATCACCACCTTACCACTCACTCACCTGCAGACATCACCACCTTGCATCTCACTCACCAGCAGACATCACCACCTTCCCAATCACTCACATGCAGACATCGCCACCTTACCAATCACTTACCTGCAGACATCACCACCTTGGGAATGACTCACCTGCAGACATCACCACCTTGCTACTCTCGCACCTACAATCATCACCAGCTTGCCACTGACTCGTCTGCTGAAATCACAAACTTGCCACTAACTCATCTGCAGAGATCTCCACCTTGCCACTCACTCACCTACAGACATATCCACCTTGCCACTCACTCACCTGCAGACATCACAACCTGGCCACTCTCTCAATCACTTGCAGAAATCACCACCTTCCCAGTCACTCACCTGCAGATATCACCACCTTGCCAATCACTCACCTGCAGACATCACTACCTGGCCAATCACTCACCTTCAGACATCACCACCTTGCCAATCACCCACGTGAATACATCACCACCTTGACACACACTCACCTGCACACTGCACCACCTTGACACAATCAAACCAGCAGACCTCACCACTTTGCTAATTACTCACCTGCAGACATCACCACCTTGCCAATCACTAACCTGCAGACACCACAACCTGGCTAATCACTCACCTGCAGACATCACCACCTTGCCTATCACTCACCTGCAGACATCCCCACCTGGCCAATCACTCACCTGCAGATATCACCACCTTGCCATTCACTCACCTACAGACATCACCACCTGGCCAATCACTCTCCTGCAGATATCAATACTTTGCCAATCACTTTCCAGCAGACATCACAACCTTGCCAATCACTCACCTGCAGACATTACCACCCTACCAATCTCTCAGCTGCAGGCATCACCACCTTGCCAATCACACACATGCAGACATCACCACCTTGCGAATGACTCACCTGCAGACATCACCACCTTGCCACTCACTCACCTGCAGACATCACCACCTTGTCACTCACCTGCAGACATTCCCAACTGGCCACTCACTCACCTGCAGACATCACAACCTTGCCAATCACTCACCTGCAGACATCACCACCTGGCCAATCACTCACCTGCAGATATCACCACTTTGCCAATCACTTACCAGCAGACATCACACCCTTGCCAATCACTCACCTGCAGACATCACCACCTTGCCACTCTCTCAGCTGCAGACATCACCATCTTGCGAATGACTCACCTGCAGACATCACCACCTTGAAAATGACTCACCTGCAGACATCACCACCTTGCGAATGACTCACCTGCAGACATCACTACCTTGCCACTCACTCACCTGCAGACATCACCACCTTGCCACTCACTCACCTACAGACATTCCCACCTGGCTTCTCACTCACCTGCAGACATCACCACCTTGCCAATCATTCACCTGCAGACATCACCACCTTGCCAGTCACTCACCTGCAGACATCACCACCTGGCCAATCACTACCTTGCAGACATCACCACCTTGCCAATCACTCACGTGCAGACATCACCACCTTGAAACACACTCACCTGCAGACATCACCACCTTGACACACACTCACCTGCAGACATCACCACCTTGCCAATCACACACCTGCAGTCATCACCACCTTGACAATCTCAAACCTGCAGACATCACCACCTTGCCACTCTCTCACATACAGACATCTCCGCCTTGCCACTCACTCACCTGCAGACATCACCACCTTGCCACTCACTCACCTGCAGACATCACCAACTTGCATCTCACTCACCAGCAGACATCACCACCTTCCCAATCACTCACATGCAGACATCACCACCTTGCCAATCACTCACCTGCAGACATCACCACCTTGGGAATGACTCACCTGCAAACATCACCACCTTGCCACTGACTCGTCTGCTGAAATCACCAACTTGCCACTAACTCATCTGCAGACATCTCCACCTTGCCACTCACTCACATGCAGACATAACCACCTTGCCACTCACTCACCTGCAGACATCACAACCTGGCCACACACTCAATCACCTGCAGACATTACCACCTTGCAACTCACTCACCAGCAGACATCACCACTTGGCCAAACACTTACCTGCAGACATCACCACTTTGCCACTCTCTCACCTGCAGACATCCCTACCTGGCCACTCACTCACATGCAGACATCACAACCTAGCTACTCACTCACCTGCAGAAATCACCACTTTGCCAATCACTCACCTGCAGACATCACCACCTGGCCAATCACTCACCTGCAGACATCACCACCTGGCTCTCACTCACCTGCAGACATCACCACCTTGCCAATCACTTACCTGCAGACATCACCACCTGGCCAATCACTACCCTGCAGACATCACCATCTTGCCAATCATTCACTTGCAGACATCACCACCTTGCTACTCACTCACCTGCAGACATCACCACCTTGCTACTCACTCACCAGCAGACATCACCACCTTGCCACTCACTCACCTGCAGACATCACCACCTTGCTACTCACTCACCAGCAGACATCACCACCTTGCCACTCACTCACCTGCAGACATCACCACCTTGCTACTCACTCACCTGCAGACATCACCACCTTGCTACTCACTCACCAGCAGACATCACCACCTTGCTACTCACTCACCTGCAGACATCACCACCTTGCTACTCACTCACCTGCAGACATCACCACCTTGCCACTCACCAGCAGACATCACCACCTTGCCACTCACTCACCAGCAGACATCACCACGTTGCCACACTCACTCACCTGCAGCATCAAGGAATTATCTCACCAACAGCATCCCTCCACCCGTCAATAACTAACCAGCCGTCTCCGCCAACTTCTCAAGATCGCTCCAGCGGTCTTCTTATCCTGCACCAATTTTTGTTGTGTTTTCCATCCCAACCGGAGAAATTTCGATGCAGGTTTTGCCAATATGAGCAATAACCAAACCCATCAGGGTTCGAGGCTCTCGGTGTTTAATGGACATATTGGCTTAATGGTTCAGCCGTCTGTGTTCTGGCCAGGTTCACGTTCCTCGCTTTATCATGAAAATGGGTCCAAATTGTCCAGGGGGTTCTGCTGCCTGAATGAAAGAAAAAATATTTGAATAATGTAAATCGTTGTCTATTGTATTGTGTCCTAGAATGTATTTTACTAGTGGAGGATAATATTTTTTGGCGGAATCCGTGGATAATATGTTCGATATTGACTAGAGAAATAATTGTTTATGCCAATATGTTATTCGTAGTAAAATTATATTAAAACTTATTCTGCTACTTTGTTTGTTTTGCATTTCTTGTGTTTGCATGTGTACTATCCTACCTGTGCTTCTTGGGGGGTGAAGCTTCAGCTCCTGCATCCCGCACCTTCATTATTAACTACATCACTAGTACGTGCACATGTCAATAGCATATACGAATACATTAGCAGGTGCTAACGCAACTAGGAACGTGCCTAAATCATGAGCAAATGTCCACATCACTAGCGCGTGCCGACGTTATTTTCACGTGCTCCCACGATGCTTAACACTACCTGCGGCAATCATTATCTCTTGCTGCCATAGTTATCACTCACTACCATCGTTATCACCAGCTACTATCGTTATCATTCGCTGCCATCGTTACCACCCACTGCCATTCTTCCCATCAATAACCCGCACTACTCGCTTGCTCTAACTTACTAACACATTCATCAACGTTTATGAATTTAACTACAATACTCCTTTAAAATTATATTTTTACAACAAACTTCAAGTAGAATCTCTCATCAAAAACCCATCAGAATACAATCATTCTTTCGGTAAATATTCTCTTTGGAATAATAACATATTATCAACAATGTTTTGGAGATCGTTAAACGACCCCATAATATTTACCGTTTACGACAGTCGTGAAGCTGGTAACGTTGGCGACGGGAGGGGGGGGGGGGGGGCTCTTGTGCCCGTTAACAGAGGAGGTCGTTACAGGTGAGTGACGGCCGTTGTATCACTGCCCACTCTCAAGTTAATGCAGAACTCTTGCAATGATAAGTTCCTCCAAAGTAGATTATCATCTGGAAGGAGAAGTGAAATCCACGAACTTTATAAATCTTAATTATGTGGATGTTTTCCTGTGAATAATACAAGATGTTCCTTAAACTTCCGTTCTTCTTCCAAGGGTAAAGGACACAAAGATCACCAAGTAATTCTCATAGACAGGGGAGCTGGAAGCCCAGATCTGTATACTCTCCCCGGGCAGCCCGGTTCCTTCGTATCAAGGACAGTGCACAGAATGTCTTCCACTTTCGAAAGAGAATGAAGAGGAAAATGCATTAAGAAACAACACGAAGAGCTTGTATAACACTATTTACATCAGGCTCACAGTTAAAGAGAGAAGAAAACTATGACTGTATCAGAGCGCACTACTGTTGTGCTTATTACTAATGGTTCTGAGAAGTATTTGATTATGTGATGAGGTGACCTGTTTTACCTGCAACAGCAACTGTTGTGATGTATGTGGAGATTTGCTAGTTAATATCAACCAAAATGGCTAATTCATATCATGATACTCAAATCCATAGATATGTCCATGGATGCTGAAAATGGGCATAATCCGGCCATCAATGACGGATTGCTGATTAAGTTTGGCTTTCTGTCATAATATGGAAGAGGAAGGTTTCATATTGATCATTCTCACTGATGGTGATCTCTTTGGTCCATCAATGGGTGTAAGACTATGAGTAATGGTGACAACTTGTTCGGTAATCTTCCTGTCATAACTACTTCCAGTTTACCTCACTCGCAAATTGTTTACTGCCACTGACAACAGAAATTTGCCAGGATAGTGAGCCAAGCAATAGAGGCTCCGGTGCTCCAGTAGCACCATAGGCTCCGCTTCCTGGGTATTCCAGTAGCACCAGAGGCTCCGCTCCTGGTGTGTCCAGTAGCACCAGAGGCTCCGCTTCCTGGGTATTCCAGTAGCACCAGAGGCTCCGCTCCCTGGGTGTTCCAGTAGCACCAGAGGCTCCGCTTCCTGGGTATTCCAGTAGCACCAGAGGCTCCGCTCCCTGGGTGTTCCAGTAGCACCAGAGGCTCCGCCCCCTGGGTGTTCCAGTAGCACGAGAGGCTCCGCTCCCTGGGTGTTCCAGTAGCACCAGAGGCTCCCTGGGTGTTCCAGTAGCACCAGAGGCTCCACTCCCGGAGTGTTCCAGTAGCACCAGAGTCTCCGCTCCCTGGGTGTTCCAGTAGCACCAGAGGCTCCGCTCCCTGAGTGTTCCAGTAGCACCAGAGGCTCCGCTCCCTGAGTGTTCCAGTAGCACCAGAGGCTCCGCTCCCTGGGTGTTCCAGTAGCACCAGAGGCTCCGCTCCCTGAGTGTTCCAGTAGCACCAGAGGCTCCGCTCCCTGAGTGTTCCAGTAGCACCAGAGGCTCCACTCCCTGAGTGTTCCAGTAGCACCAGAGTCTCCGCTCCCCGGGTGTTCCAGTATCACCAGAGGCTCCGCTCCCTGAGTGTTCCAGTAGCACCAGAGGCTCCGCTCCCTGAGTGTTCCAGTAGCACCAGAGGCTCCGCTCCCTGGGTGTTCCAGCAGCACCAGAGGCTCCACTCCCTGAGTGTTCCAGTAGCACCAGAGGCTCCACTCCCTGAGTGTTCCAGCAGCACCAGAGGCTCCGCTCCCTGGATGTTCCAGTAGCACCAGAGGCNGAACATTTTCGTCCTGCCCATATATAATGAGCATTTTACTACTGTCAAATTTGACACTGCCTCTTAGAATTATATACATCATAATAATGTCGTCTGTTTTCCTTGTCGGTTCTTGAGTGGTTTCATCTTGTTCTCTCAGATTTACCTCGTAGCTCAGTCTTCTTTGTTCAAGGACCTCTTTTCACTCATCCTTTCGGACACTGTCTATTTTTGGGGTGTGTTTTATCTTGGGTTCACCCAAAGCGGGGTTCACCCGTCGTCTGCATAATACCGGCCTAAAATAGATATTGCACAATGTTGTGAATGCTTCCATTTTTCCAGTATTTGAAGGCTATACGAATCTTTAACAGATGCACATATGCTCTTTACTCTAACCATCTTAATATTTGTCAACAATAATACTCTTGGTAATATCGCTTCCGAAATTTTTCCTGTGAGTTGAGCATTTAACTTTCCATCATCGTTTAATATCACTTTGCCCTACTTTTCCCTGTCTCAACTCCAAATTCCTCACAGTTTGTTGGATTAAAGTCAACAGTAATTTCTAAGCCAATCTCTCAAGTCTGTTCAATCTGACAAAAAGTATTCTGCAGTCGGCTTCTGTTATGATTCATCTTGTAAATTTTGAGCCTCGTCTCGAAGTGTGTGTGTGTGTATGTTTGCGTGAGGGTGTTTGTGTGGGTGTGAGTGTGAGTGTGTGTTATGTGTGTGTGTGTGTGTTATGTGTGTGTGTGTGTTATGAGTGAGTGCGTGTGTGTGTGAGTGTGTGTGGGTTTAGGTGTGTTAACTTCAGACCTATTTTTTAACTTATTACTGTAGTTCTCTCTCTCTTTATCTTTCGTGTTCTCTCTCACTCTGTTGCACACACACACACACACACACACACACACACACACACACACACACACACACACACACACACACACACACACACACACACACACACATACACATACACACACACATACACACACACACACACACACACACACACACACACACACACACACACACACACACACACGCACACGCACACACACACACACACATACACATACACATACACACACACACATACACACTTAGGGGCCAGGTAGCCTGGTGGATAGCGCGCAGGACTTGTAATTCTGTGGCGCGGGTTCGATTCCCGCACCCGGCAGAAACAAATTGGCAAAGTTTCTTTCATCCTGAATGCCCCTGTTACCTAGCAGTAAATAGGTACCTGGGAGTTAGTCAGCTGTCACGGGCTGCTTCCTGGGGTGTGTGTGTGTGGTGTGAAAAAAAAGTAGTTAGTGTAGTTAGAAAACAGTTGATTGACACTTGAGAGGCAGCCCGAAAGAGCAAAGCTCAACCCCCGTAAAATACAACTAAGTGAATACACACACACACACACACACACACACACACACACACACACACACACACCACACACACACACACACACACACACAGTCTGCAACCCACAAAAACTCTTTTACCTTGTGGTCCAAATTTTCTGCCAGGTGAAGAAAAAGCATCTGGTGACAGAATCTCATATGGAGTCTCTTATGGAGTCTCTTATTGAGTTCTATGCCAAAGACTTTGTAACAATCATGAAATATGCAGTTTATCCAGGCTTCTCTGTATCTTGTAATTGTTGTCAATTTGTCACAGAATTACACTAAACCTGTGAGGCAAGACTTACCATCTCTTAATGCGTGGTGGTTGTAAGTCCCTACTCAAGTAAAGTGTTATCAGTCTTTTTCTCACAATCATCTCCATCATGTTGCATGGAATGCAAGTTCCGTGCACTGGTCTGTTCGGTGCAGTGCATACTGAAAAGTGTTCAATACCTCTGGCCTATAGCATTGTATACTGGGACTCGCATACTGTTTTTTAGCTTTTTGGTAGGTCTCCTATTTCCAGGGTAGTGATCCTTCTCCAGGTTCTTTCTAAGCTTATCTCTGATATAATCAAATTCCTCCTCTGCTGATGCAACCTGTGCTCTTACAAAGAACGTCGTATTTCGATCATATGCGTTACATAAGGCCAAAAATTGTCGTACTAGAAAATGGAAAGGGCTCGCGAAAGTGACGTACTGTCCTGTTTTCTGTTTCAGGCCCTCTGGTAGGTTAGGATAAGGACAACTTAATTTAACCGTTTTATTGACGTTGGGAAACTTTTAGAGGACGGGCTGGCTCCTTGACTTAATGCCGCCTCTCTCAGTTCAGGTAAATTCTCTTTGCTAAATTTGAAGGCCTACTTTAATATCTTGTTGCTATCTTCACACATCTCTTTGTCATTCTCAAAAAACCTGTCTACGCCTGTTCTTTGCTTCATCACCTATTCCATCACTGTTGTTTTCCTCTTGATTTGGCTGTGAAGTGGGTCTAGGTTGGGTCTTTGCTCTATGTGCTGTATCATTTTCATACTTTCTTTTTATATTATTTTAATGCTTTCTCTCCACTTTTCTTCTCACACTTGGGCTCTGATACACTGTCATGCCTGATTGACAGGCCGATTGCTTCGCACCACACCTAGGCGTATTATAATATTCTCATACTAGGATATCAATGTGGCGTGATATGCAAAAATATATGGAGCTCTCCAGGGATTCGAACCAACGACAACAACCAGTCGCGCACCTTAAGCCACTTGGCCATGTTTCACTATAACACATTCAGAGACTTAATGCTAAAAACACATTGGAATACAAATTAGAAGATAATATTGAAGTTATAAACTGCTAGTTAACTTTTCCTGTAATTATGTGCATTGGGTAATTTTTTTTTTTTAATTTACATTAAGTTAGTCAGTGTGTAAGGATATCGTCACCTAAAAGTGAAAGATAAAATCATTAGTTTTCTTGTGGTTTTCCTTAATATTCAGACTTTTTGCTTGTGGTCAACAATATCCTCCATGGACTCTGTTACAATCGTTAGTGATCTTCTTTGCCGTCTCCCTTAGAGTTTAATTTCGTTTACGTTTGAGATATGGATACGTCCGACTCCCAATTCCGATAAAACAAATAAACCACCGTGTTTTATATCCCCAGCGTGTTTTATTTGGCTCTTCAAAGGCAGCTGGAGATCAAATATTCGAGGGTTTATGAGGTATACAGATCTCACTTATTTTTGATCCGTAATCAAAGGTATTTTCTTGCTTTTCATCTTCTCTTTCTTTTACAATAATTCGAGGTAGATTACTCCTCCTTTTAATCATCTGAATTTGTTTGATCAGAAGTAAAAATAAACGCTTAAAGAAGCCTTGAGAAAGATTTTTATTTTTTAAAATATATTAATCAATAATTTGTGACGACAGAATGAAAGTTGTGTGAGCAATCGTAACGTTTTCAACCTTAAGGTAACGCATTGTGCAGGTGAGATATATAGGAAAAGAATCAAATCACTTGATTTT